>CAMZMU010000107.1:19646909-19893107 GCA_947311845.1 Poa pratensis
TCCGTGTCTTCTGAGCCTCGGGCAGGAGGCCTGCAGGACCCGTGAACTTTACTGACATTACTCGGCCCCTGTGCATTATCCGACATTACTGGTAAGGGTTCTTCCAGGCAACCCGGCTAGCTGAGCCGGATCTCTTCCAGGCAACCCGGCTAGCTGAGCCGGATCTCTTCCAGGCAACCCGGCTAGTCGAGCCGGGTCTCTTCCTCTGATCCGGCTAGACTTTGCCTGATGCCTCTTGGTCTCTTCCTGTCTTTAAACATGATCCGGTCCGAGTGATCCGGTTTGTGAGACCCGGATTGACTTTCCATTCCACCTCTTTGCCCTACCCGGGGGCAACTCCCCGACAGTAGTCCCCGAAGCTGGTGCGGTCCTACAGCCTCGGATGAAGGGCCGTAGCAGGTTAAAAACCAACGCCTTTAACCGAATTCCATATCACCCAATCTTGTCTCAGGATTTCCTGGGACACTTGGCAGGGAATCTCTGCACAAAGCCTCATAATCCGGGTCTCTGATTTGACATGTCACTGACAACATATTATCCGGATCCATCAGGTACTTGAGTGTTTTTGACTAAATGACCCGCCTCCTCGGTTTCTGTGCTGACCGGCACACTTGATCCGCAGCACCGCTTCCAATTCTATGATCCACCGTGTGCTTGAAATACACGGCCACAGCTACGACCGCAAAGTTTTGGTTCACACCTGATCCAGCCACACCCCGGAAATCGTGCGGTAGTGCGCCCGTTACCATCTAGGGGCTATAAATAGGGGTGCGGGGTTCCTCTTCTTCTTCCCCGCACCTCCCACTTCGAGAACTCCAACCGCGCCGTCGACGCCGCCGCGATCTCGCCCTTGCGACCTTGCCGCGCCGGAGACCTCGACAACATCGGAGAAAATCGCCGGAGCCGCGCACCGCGCCGCACGCCGCCGTTTCTCCACCGCGCTTCTTCTTCGCCGCACCACAACCGTGAGTTCCTCTTCTTCCGGCCATGGCGACCTCGAGCGAGTTCTTCTTTCGCCGTGAACTTGCACTGCTCTCCCTAGATTCACTAGCAAATGAGTCCATTGCCTCGCCTTAGTGCATTGCCTAGATCTCCTTTCTAGGTTTTGCGCTAGATTGCCCCAGATCGGCTTGCCACTTCATGAACAGTTCCCTTATTTTTACTCGGGATTTCATCTCTTTTTACTGCTGCGGTAGATCTTTCGTAACCCTAGATCCTTACAAAAAGGTGTTTTTAGTTACTAGCCGAATCACTTCTCCGCAGTAATCGGGCAACTCTATCCGGGATATCCTTTACCGAATCCCTTAACAGCTGATTCGGCTAGACCATTATCCGACTTGTTCTGGATTTGAGATTCCACATCTTCTAACTCGGCTATCCGATTTCTTGCAGGACTGATTCGGATATGCCGAAGCTTCCCCCCGGCAGTTGGGAGGGCTCTGATGTACCAACGATGACTTGGAATGGCTGCGGAGCACCCGGCGTATAACATCTAACGTTATATGCCGAAAACCGGGGAAGGAACTCCAACCGGTCATCCAACCGGGTGAACGCGTTGTATTTCTGGCGCACTTCGAGCGCGGATTCGGACTCCCAGCGAGTGACTTCTTCCGGAGATTCCTAGATTTCTTCGGCCTGCAGCCTCACCACCTTCCGGCTAACTCCTTTGTCTCCTGTCTGCTTTTACCTCCTTTATGGAGGGATATCTCGGTCTCTGGCCGACTATCGAAACCTGGGCGAAGTACTTCCACCTCCGGAAACATACTATCCCGGGTAGTGACCCGAAGGTGATGACCGCCTGTGGTGCGTCAAGCATTACCCCGAGGACGGGCTCCATCTTTCCCCGGATCACTGGCCTGGATACTTGCAAGAAATGGCAAAGGTCCTTCTCTACGTGAAGAGCGTTGAAGGCCATGATGCCTCAATCTGCCCGAGTTCAAGATCGAGCCCCCACAGCCGAACTGAACTTCAATATGATCCGGCTGACGCTCTCGCGGAGCTTCAAATCGTACACCAAACTCTAGAGGATTTTCTGAGAAGGGCCTGCTCTCGGACGATCTCCTCCGAGCCTTCGTCTCTCGCCGTGTCAGTCCTTTACAACAACGTCAGCACAAGATTTGCCATATGAGCGGTCTGCTAGATCCTACCCGGATCAGCAAACATGACCTCACCAGAGCTTCCGTCAGGAGACGGGTAAACGCTATTGCCTTCACCGAGATGTCGGATAAGTGGAAATGGGGCGTGGAGCCGTTCCACCGAGACGCACTTCCACCTCAGGTTAGTTCATCATCCCCGGATTAACCCATACTCCACCAAAATGCCATTGGACTAATCCGGATCTGCCTTGATTCTACTGCAGCTGTTCGACCGCCAGATCACCGAAGATGGAGATCTTTCCACCAAGGTGTGGGCACGGGACCGCAGCCCGCTGCGCGAAGGCGAAGAGGATGCGGATACGGACGATTATTTGCCGATTCCGCGCGCCAAGCCTATCCGCAAGGGTAAGCAACCGTCTATTTACAACCTTTCCGAGGATGAAGATGATGATTGCTGGATCCTGGATCCTATTGATCCCATTCCGATTTCATGGTCACCACCTTGTGTTCCAGCCAAACCGGATGCTCAAGGGACATCTCGGAAACACCCTGACGCGTCCGGATCAGATGCCCCTCCAGCCAAGAGAATGAAGAAAACTGTCTCCAAACCGAATCGGCTGAAGGCCATGCCTACTACCAAGGGGTAATGCCAATTTTATTTGCTTTCTTCTTTTATTACCCGAGTCATCTTTATCCGAGTTAACTGTTTTATTTTACTCTATGCAGTGACGTCCTTGTCACCGAACAAACCCATTCATCCATCCTTTCTCCCATTCCTCCACTGGATACGGCCATGGAGCACCAGTCTCCTAAAAGGCTGCCACCTCTCCCGCGCGTGCCACAACTGCCAAAACTCCCCCGCCGGATCTCGTCCCAGAGTCGGTTATTGACCTGGAGAGTGAGGAAATCTCGGGTTCGACCCGAGATTCAACTTGGCCACGTCCTCTGAAGGAGTTGGAGAAGGAGAAAGCCAAGACTTCGGCTAAGACATTGACTAAGCCGGATCCTCTCCCTACCGCCAAGGCTCTGAATCAAGAGCAGAAGAAGAAGAAACTGCAGCAGCAGCAACCTCTCGAGAAGCAGCAGAAACAGAAACAGGAAGCATCTAAACCACCCCAGCAAGCGTCACAGAACCAACCTAAGCAGTCAGACCCTGCCAAGACCTCGAGCGCATCACCTCTGCCTAAGCCGACTCCGGTTTCTTTTGGCACAACTCCAACAACCTCGGATAAGCAGATGGTCGCTAGTAAACCGGCTTCCGCCGCTCCATCAGTGACTCGGGTGCATGATCAGCTCTCTGAGGCGATTACTCGTGCCCGACTTAGCGGCCAGGTCTTGCCGAATCTCCGCACTCCGGGCGGCGACAAACTCGGCTCCGCAGAGGAATTTGTTAAGGCTTGGAACGCTGCGGACCTTGCCGAAGGCTCTTCTACAACAGCATCGCCACATCCGGCTGGGCCTAGCCGGATGTTTCAATCTCTACACTCTGTGCAGGCCTCGGTTACTGAAGCTAACCGGGTCTTCGAGGTAACAAAGCCGAATCTCGCTTTTAATTCACCATGATCACTCTATACTATCCCCAGTCCCCGAGATTCGGGTCGAATGACTGATACTCCTCGAGTAAGAAAGTCATCCGGCTTGAATCTCTAACATTTGATCATAGACTTTGTGCTAGCCAAACAAAAAATCGTGGGACTTCCAGTCCCCGAGTCTCTTTTCAAATTGATTCGGTCAACTTTCTTTTTTATTAATCTCGGGCCTCCAGTCCCCGAGATTCGTTTTGGCTTCACGCTGTTAGTCTCGGGTGCCAGTCCCCGAGACTCTTTTTACGCCATTAACTCCTCTTCTTTCAGGAAACCACAACTGCTCGCAGCCGGATCTTTAAACAGCTAGTCCTGCAGCACCAGGCCCTCCAAGCTTCCTTTGATGCGCAAAGTGAGGAGATGAAAAAGAAAGATCAGGAGCACAAGCGCGCTTTATCGGAGGAGAAGTCAGAAGTGACCGGCTCCTGCGGGAGCTTGACCGAGTTGGAAAAGTGAAGGACAAGCTCAAAAAGACCGGGATACGCTGCAGAGGGAGAAAGACTCGATCCAGAAGGAGCGAGATACTTTCAAAGCCGGGATTGAGAAGCGGGCTGAATTGGACAAGAAAATCCAAACGCACGTTGCAGCCGCTGAGGCCGAAGCTCAAGCGGCGAAAGATGATCTGGCTGCTCACCAGGCGATCAGCGCGAAATGGCTTGCTGATCTCGCTATCCTCAATGAAGACATGGATCGTAAGCTTGCCGAATCCCTTCTTTCCCTTCTGCTCTTATCCGCCTCATAATTTTTATTCCTTCTCGTCTAACTCAGTGTTAGCTCATCTATATGTAGGAGAGTTTACCAGCATCCGGTTTCAAGCCGCCAAAGCTGTGAGAGATGCCCGAGCTGAGAGGGCTAAGATTGCTGGGGCCCTCTGCCAGAGACGTGGGATATTGAAGACCACATTACTGCACTGAAAGCTCGGATTGCTCCTTTAAAGGAGTCCCACACTGCTCTGTTCAATGCTAGTCTCAAAGCCCACCAAGTTCTGTTTCCTGAAGTTCGGCAAGCCCAGTCAGCGGACGAGCTAATCAAAGACCTGGATCAGGCAGAGACCCGGCTAAGGCAGTGGAGATCTTCGTCCGCCCGCGCTGGTGCTGACGCAGGTTTGCTATTCATCATGTCTTGGTATGAGCTCATTGATCTTGCCAAGTACGCTCCCTTCGCCAGGGTTCTTCATGGGCTTCAGATCCAGACCGGATCAAGATCCGTGAGGAAGCTGCTAACTTTATGGCCGAATTCGCCAACACCAAGCATCTTGATCTGCAAGCTCCGATCTACTCGGATGGGGAAGATCTGAAGAGGAGGAATCAGATGATGCCTCACTTGACGACTACGCCGAGTCTGAGGCCGACTCTGGTGATTCGGCTGACTTCGCCGAACAACCTGCAGCTTGCGACTCGGCCAAGACCTCCAAGATGCCAGCCAGTGATTCGGCTGACACTGCCGAACAAGCTGTAATCCAAACTTCCAAGACGTCATCCACTGATTCGGCTAAGGCCACAGAGCAAATCACCGCCAAGACGTCAGTTGATCCGGATGTTCCGAATCTGCCAAGCCCTCAAGCTCTCCGTCCAAAGTCATTCCTGCAAGTGAGGACCCTATCTCAACCGAGGTTCCTCCATCATCCGAGTCCATCCCTGCAACCGAGACGCCTGCAGCCTAGGCTTCGTCCTGATTTATCTTAATGAAAAAACGTTAAATCCCCGGTATGCCGGGAGCAGATGTAATATACAATTTTAAGTTCCTTCGAGACTATTTCTATTTTGCTTAACGTGATCCGGACCAGGTTTATGTTGGATCATTTTAAACCGAGTCCCCGAGTGTGTTTTCTTGTTTACTATTTTTACCGGATCTTTGCTCTTGTCTACCTTTTAGGTGTTTGACAGTCGAGTCACAAGATAGGAAACATAGCATACAATACTTGAACATTCGAGTTTTGGTTTAGAATCATCTAACATAAACAAGAAAGAAATAACAGGGGTTAGTAAACGACATGTGCCGAATCGGTTTCGGACCGAGTCCCCGAGTCCATTTTCATGTTTCCCATATTCTCCACCTCTGCTCTTGACTACCATTTTGGTGTTTGTCAGTCGAGTCACGAGATCAACAACACAGCATACATTACTTGAATTTTGGGACGAAGTTCAAAACAATTCGACACATGAACGGTATGGACAAAACAGTAGTAAAAAACACATGCATAAGAACAAGGCAGTCCCCGAGTCCAGACTCGGATTGCCGAAATTTCATTCATGATAAACTGAGATACATACATTGCACCCTTAAGAGTAAAAGGGTCGAAGCAGAGCTACATTCCAGGGTCGCTTGGTTTCCTCTCCGGGTCTGTCCAGGCCATCCTTCCTTTGTTCCTGTGCATCTACAAGGTAGTACGAGTCATTGTGCATAGCCTTGCTCACAATGAATGGTCCCTCCCATGGAGGTGATAACTTATGTCGACCCTTGCTGCGCTGCACCAGCCTTAGTACTAGATCTCCTTCATGAAATACACGAGGGCTGATCTTCCGACTATGATAACGTCGGAGACCCTGCTGATATACTGCTGTCCGAGACAGGGCCAATTCCCTTGCTTCCTCTAGCAGATCCACTGCATCTTCCCGAGCCTCTTTTGCCTCGGTTTCCGTATACATTGTCACCCTTGGTGCATCATATTCTATGTCAGTGGGTAGCACTGCTTCTGCCCCATATACCAGAAAAAATGGCGTATAGCCAGTTGACCTATTCGGCGTGGTCCTTAGACCCCATAGTACTGATGGTATTTCATCTATCCAGCACCCCGGAGTCTTTACCAGGGTTCTATTAACCGGGCTTTTATCCCAGCTAATACCAAGCATTTGATCTTTCCACCTGTCCATTGGACTCTGGGTGTGCCACTGAGGCTATATCTAACCGGATCCCCTTATTCATGCAGAATCGGGCAAACTCTCCCACAGCAAAGTTCGTGCCATTATCCGAGATGATGCTGTGGGGGTAACCGTATCTCAAAATGATTTCTTTCAGGAAAGTTACAGCCGAATGACCATCCACTTTCCGGATCGGTTTTACCTCTATCCACTTGGTGAACTTATCCACCATCACCAGCATATGTGTCATGTTGCCCCTAGCCGGCTTGAATTCTCCCACCATATCCAAACACCATACAGCAAACGGCCAAGTGATAGGTATTGTTTTGAGCGCCGATGCGGGTAGGTGTGTCTGCTTGGCAAACCTTTGGCATCCTTCACATTTTCGGACTATGTCCTCTGCATCTGCATGAGCAGTGGGCCAGTAAAACCCATGCCGGAATACTTTAGCCACCAGGGCTCTTGTACTGCAATGATGCCCACATTCTCCTTGATGTATCTCCAGGAGCATCTCCTTGCCCTCGGCTGGCTCCACGCAACGTTGTAGCACCTCGGTTGCACTCCTTTTGTATAACTCCTTATTTATGATGGTGTAACCCTTGGACCTCCTCTGCACTCGCCTAGCTTCGGTTTCATCATTTGGCAAACTCCCCTCCGACATGAACTTCATGATTTCTTCAGCCCATTCCGGTACTGGATGTAAAGGGAATAATGTTCATCTATTTCCACTGGTTCGGCCGCCATTATCTCTTCTATCAGCCTTTGTCCATTCCCTAAGATTCGGTTAGCACCATCTTCTCTCTTCCCCTTTTTCCTAAGATTAGAGTAGCATTACCCGAGTCTCGGTTCGCAGTCCCCGAGTCTCGCCATGCAGTCCCCGGGTCCTCCCAAATGTACCCGACATCAACATTCATAGGAACAGCTTCAGATTCTTGCTTCGGGATAAAAATCGACTCGGAATCAGGTGAAGGTTTGATTGAAGGGATCCTTAGGTGATTCAAGGATATCCCGGGTGGGATTGCATCCCTAGACGACCCGAGTTTTGACAAGATATCAGCAGCTTCGTTCTCCAGCCGAGGTATGTGCTTGTACTCGCAACCTTCAAAAAACCCTGAAATTTTCTGGACATGAAATCGATATAGTGCCATATTGGCATCCAGGGCATCCCAATTTCCAGAAGACTGCTGCACCACTAAATCTGAATCACCAAAACATTCTATCCGGCGGATGCCGATGTCCTTAGCCACATTAAGCCCATGGATCAGTGCCTCATATTCGGCCACATTGTTTGATGCTGAAAAATGAATCTGCAATACATATCGCAACTGATCTTGCTTTGGTGATGTGAGTACTATCCCAGCACCCAGTCCGATTTTGGTTTTGGAGCCATCAAAGTGCAACTTCCAGTAATTGTAATCCGGCTTGGGTGGTTCATATTGCATCTCTGCCCAGTCACAAAGGAAATCCGGTAAAGCTTGAGACTTGATAGCATCTCTTCTCTCATAATGCGGGGTGTAAGGAGACACTTCTATTGCCCATTTGGCAACTCGGCCAGTCGCATCTTTGCACCCAATGATCTCCGAGATTGGAGCTTCGCATACAACGGTGATCGGATGCTCCTGGAAGTAATGTTTCAACTTCTTGGCCGCCAGGTATACACCATATGTCATTTTTTGGTAGTGAGGATAATTTTGCTTTGAGGTTGAGATCACCTCGCTTAAATAGTACACCGGTCTTTGCACGGATCTACCCTCCTCATCTCGCTCTACCACTATAACCACACTTACGACTCGGTTAGTGGCCGCAATGTAAAGTAACATTGGTTCATTCGGCAAAGGTGACGCCAGAATTGGTGCAGTGGACAACATCTTTTTTAATTCATTGAAAGCCGAATCTGCTTGCGGGGTCCACGTGAACCCGGTGCTCTTTTCATCAATTGATATAAGGGCAAGGCTTTTTCTCCTAGCCGACTCACAAATCGACTTAGCGAGGCTAGACACCCGGTAAATTTTTGTACATCTTTTAGACATTTAGGCAATTTCATGTTTTCTATGGCCCGGATCTTAGCCGGATTCACTTCGATACCTCGGCTCGATACAAGGAAACCGAGCAACTTTCCAGCTGGGACCCCAAAGGTGCACTTATCCGGATTCAATTTCAACCGGTACTTTCTCAAGTTTACAAATGTTTCCTCGAGATCCTCGAGGAGAGTACGTTTTTCTTTAGTTTTGATGACAATATCATCGACATACACCTGCACATTTTTGCCCATTTGAGATTGTAAGCACTTCTGCATACATCTCTGATAAGTTGCACCGGCATTTCTCAAACCGAAACACATGACACGATAGCAATACGCCCCATACGGGGTAATAAAAGCAGTCTTTATTTGATCTTTGGGGTTCAGTGGTATCTGGTGAAAACCAGAGTACGCATCAATAAAAGACAACAACTCACACCCAGCAGTAGAATCGATCACTTGATCAATCCGAGGTAAAGGAAACGGATCCTTCGGGCACGCCTTGTTCAGGTTGGTGAAGTCGATGCACATACGCCACACCTTGACCACCGCTGGTTCATCCTTCTTCTTCTCTACCAGAACCGGATTGGATATCCAGTCTGGATGCAACACCTCCATAATGAATCCGGCTGCAAGTAGCTTAGCCAGCTCATCAAGCACCACTTTTCTTCGGTCATCTGAAAGACGACGAGTCGGTTGCCTCACCGGCTTCACCTCCGGCCGGACAAATAAAGAGTGCTCTGCCAACTCCCTCGGAACACCAGGCAGGTCCTTAGCCGACCATGCGAAGATATCCCGATTCTCACGGAGGAAGTGACAGAGCGCGCTTTCCTATTTCTCGCCCAACCCGGCACCAATGATGGCCATGCGCTCCGGATTCTCCGGGTCAATGGGGATCTTCTTTGTCTCCTTGGGCACCTCAAATGTTGCACCTGCATCCGGATTGGTCATGGCCAGCACACCGAGCTGAGCTGACTTTGCCATTGCCACTACTTCATGCATCTTGCTCTTCTCCGCCTGGATCACCAACGACTCGGCTAAGGTGGAACCAACCGTGGCACACTGTATGGCCTTCTTGTAATCTCCCACAACGGTGATGATACCATTTGGGCCAGGCATCTTCATCTTGAGGTAGGCAACATGAGTGGATATCATGAACTTGGCTAATGCCGGCCTGCCGAGCAGAGCATGGTATGGGCTCTCCAAGTCTACCACCTCGAATTCGAGACTCTCCAGTCTGTGATTGTCCTTGGTACCAAACAGCACATCCACCCAGATCTTTCCCATTGGGGAACAAGACACCCCGGGTACTATACCATGGAAGGTGCAACTGCTCTGCTGCAGCTGATTCGGCGAATAACCCAACTTGACCATTGTGTCCCGATACATGATGTTTATAGCACTGCCATTGTCAACCAAGACTCGAGTGAATTTCACATTAATCTTTGGTCCAACCAAAGTCGGATCCACCACCAGTGCGTAGTTTCCTGGGCTGGGCATAACCCTGGGATTATCAGCCCTACTCCAAGTGATCTCCTGCTCGGACCAGTTCAGGTATTTTGGTACTGCTGGTGTGACTGCATTCACCTCCTTCGCCCTTCGTAGCTGACTTTTCTTGTCAGTTGGCTCGGTCACAAAAACCACATAGCTTTGATGAGCTTCCTTGTAATCATTTCCGGGGTATCCACCTTGCCGACTTGGACCTGCATTGTTGTTGCCTCCCATATTTACCAGGTTAACCGGCTTTGTGGCTGCCGGCCTTGGAGCTCCTTCGTTCACCGGGGTTGCATTGGCTCCGGATAAAGGCGTATTTGGCCTGAAATTCGGTCTAGGAGCACCTCTCTGAGGTGGCCCTCTCTGACCTTCCGCCTGGATGCGATGATGCCAGCTACAATTCCGAGTTGAATGATTGGCCGGCTTGCGTGGGTCTGTTGTGTGATAACGGCAAGGCCCATCTATCATTGCCTCAAAAGTTAAAGGTGGACTCGGTCCATCCCACACTTTCTTTGCCAAGCACCTTGATTCGGCCTCCAAGCTGGACCCTCATTTTTTGGTCTCTGGCTATCAGGATGATCCATATTTACTGCAGCAACCTGGTCTGAGCCGTATCTGTAATCCGGATCTCTCCTTTTATAACCGAATCATGTCGGTCACTGGGCCTCAATGGTCCTGTTCGGTTGTTGACCGGTTGCCTCCTGCTAGTTCCCACCGCATCCAACGCTGGCTGCGTCGGATCGCCAAGAGCATATGTATCTGCTATCCGGATCATTTCAGCCAGTGTCTTTGGCATATCTCTCTGGAGCTTCTGCCAGAGCGGGGTGCCATGTCGGCAACCCTGCGCAAACCAAGAAATGGCCTGCTCCTCCACAACACCTTCACAAGAATTGCGAATGTTGCTCCACCGAGTCAAAAATTCTCGGTCTGTCTCCCGCTCTTCCTGCCTGCACGCAGACAAGAGCTGAGGTCGGTTTGGCCTCTTGTACGTGCTGGAGAAGTTGCTGTAAAAGCCTGTTCCAAATCCATCCAAGAGTTGATACTGCCCTCTGGCAAATTGTTCAGCCAAATCCGGGCTGGCCCTTCCAACATATGCGGGAGATACCGGACCGCCCATCGGCGATTGCCCCCCGCAATGTGCACCGAGGATACATAGTCTATCAGCCAATCCTGTGGCTTGGTGCTGCCGTTATACGGCTTTGTGATTCGGCCAAGCTGAAACAATGGCACATTTGGCTCGTTCATTATCCGAGGTCCAAAGCAGGAGGACCTGGTGGGCCTTGCTCTTCCAGCCTCTCGGACTGATAAATCCTATCCAACCTGAGACGCTGATCATCCGGAGCCAATGTCCGAGGTCCCAGCCTGGACGCAAGTGCATTATCATACGTTTGGTATCCGGCTCGCGCCATAGCCGAATTACCATCATCATAGTGGTAGCCCGCCTGGCCACCACCTTGTTGCTGCGCTTGCACCATCACTTGCTGCTCCTGCCGGGGTTGATTCTGCCCAGGAGGACGAGGTGGTTGACCTCGGCCAGCCGAATTGCCCCTTCCGGCTCCCGGATTGCCTTGACCGCCATTGTTTCTGCTCTGGCCACCTCTTCCTTGTGCCGCTAGTTGCTTGCCGGCATACTCGGCATCATAGGCCTGCAGCTGCTTGCTCTTGCCCGAATTCACGCTTGAGCCCGGTCAACTCCGACATGTGGGATGACGCTTGCCCCTTGGATCTCTGGCTAACAGCCTTAGCCGACAACCACTCGAGAACCACCAGCGTCCGGATTAGCTTTCCGAAAAGCCTCATTCTGCCTGTTACACACATCAACCAGCTCATTGACTCTTTCTGCCTGCTTGCGCCAAGCATCCCCGGTTAAAGTGGTCAACTCGGCTCGCGCTGCCGCTGCAGCCCTAAGATTTTGGCCGGGGAGCTATACACCGGCTTGCCTGTACCCGATCTATGACTAGTAGCCTTACTCGAGCTCGATCTTGCGGCTCTAGCTAACTCGTCATTGAGGTCCTTACCCCTGTTGCGCAAGTCAACTCTCTTGCGTGGGTGAGGCGCTACTGGAGTGAAACCATCGGTGATACCATTGGCAGCATTGTACTCTCTCATGTCTCTATCAAATGCTTGCCTAGACTCTACCACCAACCGGGCTTCTCTTTGCAACCTCAGGCGCTCTGCCTCTAACTGAGCTATAGTAAGCTCTACATTTGCCCCGGGCGCCACTGGCCGAGCCAACTTTTCGAGGACATCCTCTAAGGGAGCCTCCATACTTGACATGCCAAGTGGGCCAACCGGATCTGGTTTCTCCTTTGGGAATTTCGCCGTCCGAGTCGGCTTGTCAACCGGATCGGTTGGTGTGATCAGCTCCTCGGGTATGCTGTTGCCGGCATCTCCTTTGCCAGCTCCAGCACTTGCTCCGGTCATCATCACTTCCACGCTACTCCCGGGGCGAGCGCTACGCCGTCCGAGAGCTGCGCGGAAAGACGGAGGATCCTCGGCCACGAGCACCTGCGCCGGGTACTCGCGGACAAGCTCGGTGGTGACGTAGGTGAGGAAGCTGCCGAACTGGATGAAGTGTCCATCCACAGGGAGTGGTCCTCCCGCGAAGCAGCCGGCGTTGTCGCTGATGAAGGTGAACCCGCCGTAGTTGCAGACGAGCCCTGACCGCACTCGCACGCCGGAGCTGGTGACGGAACCCGTCCGGATGGAAACCCCAACCAACGCCACTGCTTGCCCCACGGTGGGCGCCAACTGTCGTGGTGGTGTCACGGCAGATGCCATAGGATGGCTTAAGTTGGGGGCTCGCTAGGACGTTGGGGGATCCGGGGAGGGTGTGCGCGCTCAAGAAGCACGCATGAAGAACAACCAAGAACTCACAAGAACAAGCAAGAACAAACCAAACCAAGAACAACCAAAGCACACCAAGATGTACCCTGCTTCGGGGCCCTCTTGAGGAGGTAACACCCCTACTGCAGCACTAGCCTACTCTCTTATATCTCAAAGGGAACAAGTACAAGGTGCTCCTCGAGCTGTATGAAGCAACAATGGTGAGAGCTCTAAGAGGAAGATGGAACAGGGGGAAATGAGGCCTCTCCTTCGTCGTCCCTCGCACTGGAGGATGTAGTGGTCTACTTATACACTAACCGGTTTACCTTTTTGCCCCTGGCCGGAGATGATAATGGCATTGCCAAGAGGAAAAGGACAAGCCTCTGCCCCTGTCAATCCAACGGCCGGACTGTCAGGCCTATCTTGCCCCTTCGGGCAATGGCAGCTGTAGCCCACCGGGTCTAGGTCACATCTCTTTCCCGAATTGGCCGAGTCACTCCTAGGTTGCTGCGCTCCCAGGAATCCCGTGGCTTGACCTGGCTGTCAAGTCCTAGCAGGCCTATCTTGCCACTTCAGGCAATGGCAGGCGTAGCCCTCCGGGTCTAGGTCACATCCTCCTTTCCCGAATTGGCCGAGTCAGCTCCTAGGTTGCTGCGTTCCCAGGAATCCCGTGTCTTCTGAGCCTCGGGCAGGAGGCCTGCAGGACCCGTGAACTTACTGACATTACTCGGCCCCTGTGCATTATCCGACATTACTGGTAAGCCAGGTTCTTCCAGGCAACCCGGCTAGCTGAGCCGGATCTCTTACAGGCAACCCGGCTAGCTGAGCCGGATCTCTTACAGTCAACCCGGCTAGCTGAGCCGGATCTCTTCCAGGCAACCCGGCTAGTCGAGCCGGATCTCTTCCTCTGATCCGGTTAGACTTTGCCTGATGCCTCTTGGTCTCTTCCTGTCTTTAAATATGGTCCGGTCCGAGTGATCCGGTTTGTGAGACCCAGATTGACTTTCCATTCCACCTCTTTGCCCTACCCGGGGGCAACTCCCCGACAGCTTTCTTCGCAAAAAAAAAAAAAACTGAGTTACGTGTAAATAGAGTGTAACAATAGCATCAAAGGGTTCTAGCAGGAAACCTTTAATGTCATGCACGCACTCAGATTCTGGTTCTCTGCATGAGGCATAGCTCGAGGAAGTTCCACAATGGCATGCTCCAGTGTTAACGAGGGAGAATTCATTTCCGTATGACTTAGTTACAGACTTCCACTGAGATCAGGAGGTACCGTATTCTAAAAAAAGATCAAGAGGTACCATAGTACCATCATATACAAAAGTTATAAGGTTCTTGGAGATGAAGTGTATTTTGTTTATGTGACAGTGCGCCACATGCAAGTTCTGCAGACGCGGAAGTGATACTCTTATGTCATCATGCAGGTGACACAGAACGATGCTTAATCTCTCAAGATTGATGCAACTCGACGCGAAGATCAAGTACTTTGAGGTTTGGAAAACCACTAGAATTGGGTTGTGGTTTAAGCAATACCAAGCTAAGATAAATTGTCTCAAGGCGAGACATGCTTTGCTTATCGAAAAGCTCAAACGGGAACCTGTGTGCCGATATTTGCAGCATCTGAAGTTCTCCGGCTCTAAATCAATAGCTAGATTCTTTACTCGTGATAATACCAACTAGCATGTTGTGGAAAGGAAACTTAATCTTAAGTTCTTCAACAGCCGTAGCACCACGCTGCTTCAAGATGGCATTAACGCTTTCGATGAAAATCTGTGTGGATCGTTCTTTGCTAAAAGTACTGTTGCCACATAGCGTTGCGCCATCAAATCTTTAGTTTAGTGCATGATGTCCATGTGTGTCTCCACTTTATTGAAAGAGTACTGGTCTTTACAATTTCATTCAGTGGCAGCTTTGATAGGATCAAACATTGGATATCCTGAACCACAGCAATTTAAAGAGCATCAATTAGATTGTTGTTAGCAGATGCACATATATAAGAAAATTTTGTTTGGAACGTATGTCGGACTCGGAATTCAGTAGGTATCGTCGGGACGGGGTCGTGGAATATCCACTACCAAATACCAATACAAAAAAAACTGCACCCTTAGATTATCCCTTGTTAACAAAATCTAACAGTCCTGATTAGTTTAATCATCCCGCAACAAGATAAACGGTCCAGATGTATCCGGTCAACCTGGCAGACCCCTGCCGTTCGGTCACCTGGCCTCTACCAAATAATTAGGAAACCCCGCCACACCCGGTAAGGCGGTAATCTTAATAGAAAAGTTGCAATGGCTTCAAATTTTTTGATTGGAAACCCTCCTCACGCCTCTACCTTCATCTCGCGCAGTCTCCAGACCGAGTCCTCCGCCAGGAGTGCTTCCAATATCATCTGCACGTCCCCAGCAGCTCCATTGCATCCCCATTAGCGTTTTTTTGGAGGTTTAAGGCAGTCGTTCTGCCATTCGATTAGAAGGAAAAGCAAGTATTTACAAACAGTGCCTCGGGAGGCAAAGGCCGTAAGGCCTGAAAGAGCAAAAGATCAAAACCAAAAAAAAAGGCGCTACAACTCTCTCGCACTAGGGCACCCCATCTCCGGGGTCATCTGTGTGGGCAAAGGCTCTCAAAGCGATCTCCTCGCGAATGAGGCGCACCACATCTCCTAAAGGAAGCGCGACATTTGTGAAAATTCTCCGATTCCGTTCTTTCCAAACCCCCCCAAAGGATGTAGCAAATGATGCCACTCGCCGCCCTTCTTATCTTTATTCGCCATGCTCTGAATATACTTGTCCCACCAAGCGTCGAAGGGGTGGGCTATGGTTACCGCAGGTGGAGGTTGCGCCAAAGCGGGTATTAGCGTTCTGTTTTTAAAGACCCGATGAACACATCGGCATATGGGTCTGCCAATCCCACAACTACTGGACATAGTTGTTGAAGTTTGTATGCCCGAAAGTTTCATATGTTTCTGCAGCTGCTTTACGGAATAGTCTGTGGACCAGGAAAATCTGGTATCACCAAAATCGTGCACACGACGAGTGTGGAAGGTATATGAGACAAGTTAGGCCCAGTTCTTTTGGGGCTTCCTGACAGCTTCTAGGTGAAAATAAGTTTAAGCCCAAAAGAACTGAAATTTAAGCCGTTTCTTAGGGCAGCCAGCTTCCCCATATTCTTCACTGTGGAAAAAAGCCCGGGTACCCTACATACATTTGTCCCATGATGTTTATTTTAAATATGCAAAATGTTGTAAGTTCTGACCATCCAAATGTTTTCATCAGTTCTATACAATTTTAAGGAATGGAAACCTATTTCTCATATGTGATACTTTAGCCATAAATGCGTGAAATGTGTTTGCACTATAAACATGAGACTATCCTATAGTTTCTGCATTTCAGGCTTTCAGATTTAGCATTGTAGTTCACTTTTTAAATGTCCTTGAACTTACATTTAGTAGATTTGAATTGAAGTCCATTGTTTATGGGCCTAAGATATTTACCGTGTCAACTGTTGATTTGCAGGTAAATACCATATAAGCATGGTTTGTTGCTCTGCAGCTAAATCCTAACTGTTCTAGACTTATCTCCACACACTAAAAAATGTAGCAACCAGATATACTTGCTCTCTGTTTATCCCTTCATCTCTCCTCTAACATACCCATCTTTCGTATTGACCAACAGGCCTTATGTACTGCTAATGCTCTTTAGAATAATAAAGAGTCGTTAACCACTGAAGGTCACAGAACATTACAGTCTCTAATCTAGCTTAAGAATATATTGCTTATTGGCAAAAACTATAGAGGCGATCTTTTTTAAATCAACTGAACAGCCTATTTGTTTACACTCGACGGTATACTTACAAAATTTTGTTTTAACAAACCGTGACTAAAATGTTTAAGCATGTTTTCTGCTTTATGTGAAAGTAAAAGACATGCGTGGTCACCTAAAAATAAGAGACCTAGGAAACACATTAGAAGCCCTAAAGTCATGTGATTTTCTCCAGTCTCACCGATGCGATGTCGTGGAGCCCACATCGGCCTATGCCAAGCATGTGACTCTTCGCGTGGGGACAGACAACTCTGATTCTGATGACGAGCTTCGAAGTAGAAATGCGTGAGACCTGCACCGAAGAAAATCTTCGCCACCAGACATCGTCGTCAGACACTACAACGTAGGGTCCAAGTTTTCACCTGAAGATAGGATCTAAGGCTGGGAAGAGAGGAGAGCTCCAGGACCTCGCACCCCCCCCCCCCCCCCCCCCCCCCCACCCCACCCCCAAGGAGGAAGCAACGGCCGCGTCGTCGGGCTTCGCCGGAGCAACCCAGACTCTGCACCCCACGCAATCGGACAGCAGCACCGTCAACCTGTAAATCCGCCAGACCAAACACCTCCAACGCAGTGGCGGCACCACCACCACGCAGGAGCCACCGTCCTCGACGCCAACCAAAGCCGGCGGGCCAGATCGGGCGCGATCAAGACACTACAAAAAAAATTGTTGGTCTGTGACTTTTTATAGCTACGAATAGAATACATCCCGGATTTTGGTCATGGACGGTTGTTTATGTTATTGTGAAGGTGTTGTTTATGTTATTATGAATGTTCTTATTAAAACAATTTGATATAGCTATCAATATGATTAATTAGGTCATGCGTTTTAATATAGAACTCCACTTCGATCTTCCTTGTGATATGTTAGTCCTAGTTATCTTTTGTTTTGAATTTTTCACTAAACACCATTAGGTCTTGGTCCTAGGGTTTTTCTAATTCCTCTTATCGTTTATATGTTCTGTTAAGGTTATTGTGAATTTCCTGTTTAGATTCTTGGTAATTATCTCGATTGTTCTGTTTAGATTTTTCTTTTCTTTTTACATTGTATTGCGGTTACACTATATAAAATTAAGTTGTCATGTGACTAGGTCGGAACTCATTTGAAAACAGGAGTCTATTTCGGTGTCACTTCATAAAAATAGCATACCAATAGAGAAACCAAAAAAATGCTACTCAAGCGACAAGTCCATTGTTCATTATTTTTCCTATATTGTAATCTATATAGTCTTAGGTGAGTAGTGAAAAATATAGTCTTAGGTGAGTAAACAATTTTTATAGCTACTTATTTTATTGTGTTAAATTTTTCTTTGTACTAATGTCAATTAAATAACATATTTCCTTATTTACATTGATACATGGATATAAGAAATTTCTTTTAAATTTCCACCATACATATCCCCTCGTGACTATTGTGACGTTTTGGTGCACTACATAAAGTAGTTTTAAAACTAAGAGTTTTCATGTAGTGTGACCAAAATTTGACATCCCTAACGTAATAGATTAGGATTCTGGGACACCGCATAAAAATGTAAGACTGGGTGGTGGCCTCCATGGGAAGAAATGATGCAGTCAAGAATCCCATGACGGATCACACTTACAAATATTTTGATGTTAATATATGGGTCGGTTGCTCCCGTTTCTCAGCTCGAGCCACCTCAAGAAGTAGGTAAATTATTATTTCAGTTTGTTTAAATTCAGTATGTTTACTATTTACTTTTATTAATGTATATTATCGAGAGTTTCTACATCATTTTCTCAAAAAGTTTAGATGAGACGAGATTGATAAATTGGCACATGCAAGGATTGGCGAAAAAGATTTAGGGAAGAAATTGCTATCATTTCTGCCCTTTTTACATGATAGGCTTAGTGAGATACCTGTCTATGATATGGATGAATTATGTTACCGTTTTATTGCTTATGCTGTATGACATTGTTATGAAAATGTACTGGTGACATTGGTCCATGATATATATGAATAAAATATGTTACAATTTTTAGTGCTTGTGCTGTGTGACATTTTAATGCGTGGCGAAATATATATTTCAGGTGGATTATATATTCCTGCTATAGACACACGAAAAAATCTCAGTGCAAACCAGTTAAACAAGAAAAACCGTAACTGATGAGCCCCATATTTAAGGAAACGGAAAAATGTTGAAAACTGTTGCCATAACGGGGCTCATCGGTGACGGTTAATGACTTTGTTGCCAACTAGGGCTTCACATCTGTTGGATTATTAGGCATAATTTTCATGATTAATTCCAGAATATAAAGCATGATCGCAAAAGCTACTAACATGTTAATCTCAAAAATACTAGACGTATTAATTAACATGAACAGCAGCAAGACATCTACGAACACAGCCATCGGAACGTGACGAACGTGCCGAACAATTGTAGATGAAGTAGTCGTTGGAGCAGCGACGGCAGCAGCTTGAGCGGCGACGGTAGCAGCTCGAAGAAGACGACGTTGGAGACGAGTCGCCCGCGGACCCGGAGATCGTCCAGGAAGTCGAGCCGTGATGAAGAACTTGAAAGCAGTCGCGCGGGGCGATTCCCAAAAACCTTATTCGCCCTCTCCCGTACAGGATCACAAGGACAAGTGGTTCCAGAGACCTGCTGTCCCGTTCGCCGGTGCACGCCGATGCACGGGATGGAGTAGACTACGGTGGCGGCGCAAGGCACGAGATTGGCAAAACCTAGATTGGTTCGGTGTGTGACGGCGCACGCAGTGCAAGGCAATATATAGTGCGGCTCGGGAAACCCTAACGGGTACAACGTGGGCCAACCACGTCGCACACGTCCGAGTCGGATAGCAGCCCACGATCCGGGAGCGACCCGAACTGGCAAAACTATACGCGTACGCAAAAACTCGTTTTTCCCGAACAACAAAAATATAGGCATCGGCTCGGCTCATTCCCGCAACTCGCGGCGTGTCGTGACGAGACGGACGGACGGCGGCGGCGGAGGAGAAGGAGGAGTGCGCACGAGAGAGTCTTCTGTTCTCAACTAGCACACCAAGTGGTACAACACTCTACTATATAAGGTGTTGTTTGTCTCCTCCAACTAGCAATGTGGGACCAAACTTTAGCACCACCTTGCACCTCCAAAATTCTGCCATGCACATGGGCCAATTTGATATTTTCAGATTTGCTTATTTGGGCTGCCCCAATGGGCCCAAATTCTAACAATCCCCCACCAGATCTCAAATTCCCATTTAGAGATTTTGTCAAACCTCGTTTCTTGTTTATATACCAGTGTTTCAGCAGAGACTGTTAAGTTGAACTTCCGCCTAGAGCTTCAAGCTACATCTACCAGCAACTTGAACAATGGACGAATCTTGAATTCCAAGTTTGGTGCCAATAGACTTCACTCAAAGTCATAACCAGTACGTGGCTGCCAGTAGCCTACCCCGCGGGTGGAGCATATGCGTCATGCTCCCTGGTCTCTTCATGAGCTTACTAGAGATCACCCAAATCTCATAGACTGCGACGTTTAACAGTCGGACTCATATAGGTGTGTTCTTTCAAGGTGGCTCTGTAGGATAGCACCTTTGCTACGAATAGCCAACAGAAACACATTAAGGCATATTGCCAACCTGCCTTACAGAATGTGAGAGTTATGCATCTTCCCACAGAGAGGGTTAAAAATAACTCTACTCAGTTAAACCACTAGCTTGTTCTTCCCAGATCCTAATTCACGGGATATCCGATCACATAGGTTGGGTTACCACTATGGTGTAACGCTCACGGGTCTCAACCCGATCTCCCTCGATGCACTATCTATCACATTACGTGATAGTCCCTTCGTAAAGGGATCTGCCAGGTTTTTGTCTGTTTGAATATAACTAACAGTTATTACTCCGGAGTTTCTCATTTTCCTGACAGACTTCAAACGTCTTTTAACGTGTCTTGATGACTTCGCGTTATCCTTAGCACTGTTCACTTTGACGATAACCGTTTGGTTGTCACAGTTCATAAGGATGGCCGGTAATGGTTTCTCAACCACCGGCAAGTCCATCAAGAGCTCACGCAGCCATTCTGCCTCAACAGAAGTTGTATCTAAAGCATTAAGTTCTGCTTCCATGGTTGACCTCGTCAAAATGATCTGTTTGCAAGACCTTCATGATACTGCGCCACCTCCAAGAATAAACGCATATCCACTTGTGGCGTAGAGCTCATCAATATCTGAGATCCAGTTCGAATCACAATATCCCTCAAGCACAGCAGGGTGCCCTGAATAGTGAATCCCATAGCTCATTGTACCGTTCAGATAGCGCATGACCCTTTCAAGTGCATGCCAATGATCAATACCCGGGTTAGACATGAACCTGCTCAATTTGCTCACAGCAAAGGAGATATCAGGTCTCGTCGCGCTCGCAAGGTACATGAGTGAACCGATCACTTGAGAGTATCTTAATTGATCTCTCGTCTCTTTTTGTTCTTTCTGAGTGTCACACTGGGATCATAGGGTGTTGGAGAAGGCTTGCTGTCTATAAACCAAAGCGGCTCAAGACCTTCTCAACATAGTGTGATTGCGTTAACGTAATCCCACTCTCATCTCTAATCAGCTTAATGTTCAGGATCACATCAGCTTGTTCCAGATCTTTCATATCAAAACTCTTTGACAGGAAAAGACTTGACCTCATTTATCACTATCATGCTTGTACCGAAAATTAGTATGTCGTCAACATACAAGCATAATATGACACTATCGCCCCCACCATGGCGATAATACACACACCTATCAGCCTCATTAATGGCAAAGCTGCAGAAGTTAAAGTTCTGTCAAACTTCTCATGCCATTGCTTAGGTGCTTGTTTCAGCCCATACAAAGATTTTAACAATTTGCACACCTTTCTCTCTTCACCTTTTACTACAAACCCATCAGGCAGATCCATATAGATTTCCTCTTCCAACTCTCCATTAAGGAAAGCTGTCTTTACGTCCATTTGATGAACGATAAGACCATAGGAGGCAGCCAGGGAAAGTAGTACACGAATGGTGGTCAGTCTAGCAACAGGTGAATAGGTGTCAAAGTAATCTTCGCCTTCACGCTGGGTGTAGCCCTTGGCCACAAGCCGTGCCTTGTACTTTCAATAGTACCATCAGGCCTTAGCTTCTTCTTGAACACCCACTTACAACCCACAGGTTTGCAGCCGTAGGGTCGTTCAGATAATTCCCAAGTTCCATTAGAAAGAATCGAGTCCATCTCATTATGGACAGCTTCTTTCCAGTCATCAGCATCAGGAGATGCAAATGCCTCTGCAATGGACGTGGGAGTATTGTCCACAAGGTACACAATGAAATCATCACCAAAGGATTTTTCAGTCCTCTGTCTCTTGCTCCTCTTGGGAGCTGATTCATTGTCATCCTTCTCAAGGACTTCCTCAACATGTGGTTGTTCAGAATGATCAACAGATGTACTAGTTCAGTAAATATCTCAGAAGAAATTCTAGCAATGCTATGCATATCCTTCATAGGAAACATGTTCTCAAAAAATGTTGCATCACGAGATTCCAAAATAGTATCAACATGCATATCAGGTATCTCAGATTTAACCACTAAAAATCTATAGCAAATGCTCCGCTGAGCATACCTAGAAAGACACAATCCACTGTCTTCGGTCCAAGTTTCGTTTCTTAGGAATTGGAACATTGACTTTCGCCAAACATCCCAAGTACGAAAATAAGAAAGTGATGGTTTTCTCCCAGACCACTCCTCGTAAGGTATCTTCTCTTTATCCTTGTTAGGAACTCTATTCAGGACATGACACGAAGTCAACAAAGCCTCCCCCACCATGCCTTAGATAAACCAGCAGTGTCCAACATGGCGTTCACCAAGTCGGTCAGCGTGCGGTTTTTCCTCTCGGCAACCCCGTTTGATTGGGGCGAATAGGGAGGCGTCCTCTCATGAATAATACCATGTTCCTCACAGAATTCATCAAATATGTTGGAGAAATACTCGCCACCACGATCTGACCTAAGACGTTTGATCTTTCTCTCTAATTGATTTTCTACTTCAGCTTTATAGATTTTAAAGTAGTCTAAAGCTTCATCTTTAGTGTGCAACAAATATACATAACAGAACCTAGTAGCATCATCGATTAAAGTCATGAAATATCTCTTATCACCTTTTGTCAACACGCCATTCATCTCACATAGATCCGAATGTACGAGTTCTAGAGGTGCCAAGTTTCTCTCCTCGGCTGCCTTGTGAGGCTTTCGAGGTTGCTTAGATTGCACACAGCTATGGCACTTAGAACCTTTGGCAATGGTGAAAGTAGGAATTAAACTCAAGCTGGAAAGTCTACTCATTAAACCAAAATTAACATGACATAAACGAGAGTGCCAAACATTAGCATCCGAATCCACACTGCCACAAATATGGTTTACTGACTTATTACAAAAATCCGATAATGAAAAGCGGAACAAGCCTCCGCACTCATACCCTTTACCAATAAATTGTCCAAACTTTGACACAACTACTTTATTGGACTCCAAGACTAATTTAAACCCATCTCTGCATAGAAGGGAGCCGCTAACGAGATTCTTGTTCATAGTAGGGACATGCTGCACGTTCCTCAGCTGCACGATCTTCCCCGAAGTAAACTTCAGATCTACCGTGCCAACACCACGAACAGAAGCATGTGATCCATTCCCCATTAAGACGCTTGAATCTGCGACCTGATAAGAAGTGAACATAGAGATGTCAGCACATACATGAACATTAGCACCCGTATCAATCCACCAACATGGAGATTGAAATACTGAAAGCACAATCGGTAAATTACCGTACCCATCAGCATTGCTAGCGGTCACGACGTTGACATGCTTTGGCGCCTTCCCTTTCTTGTCTGCACGATCTGGGCAGTCCACAGAGAAGTGTCCGGGCTCTCCACAAGTGTAGCACTTTAGCTCAGATTTGTTCAGCATCTTCTTCTTCTTCTTGAAAGAAGTAGTCTTGGTAGGCATGTTGAAGGAAGGCTTGCTCTTTGCCTTGCTCTTGCCATGGTGAAAGTTCTTCTGCACCATGTTGGCGCTAGACTGACCTTCACCACCTCTCTCAGCAGTGTCCTTAGCCCGAGCCTTCTCCTCAACATCAAGAGACGCTATCAGGTTTTCAACCGATATCTCCTGTCTCTTGTGTTTGAGAGTTGTGGCGAAGTTCCTCCATGAAGAGGGCAACTTTGCAATAATGCATCCAGCCACAAACTTGTCAGGTAAGGCACACTTAGCGTGCTCAAGCTCCTTAGCAATGCACTGTATCTCATGAGCCTGTTCGACTACAGAACGGTTGTTAGCCATCCTGAAGTCATGGAAGCTCTCCATGATGTACAGTTCACTGCCAGCATCTGCTACACCGAACTTAGCGTTCAGTGCCTCCCAGAGCTCTTTGGCATCTGTAATGTGCATGTACACATCAAACAGCTTGTTGCTAAGAGCACTCAGAACGAGTCCCACAAAGGCAGTATTGGTTTCCTTGAACTTGTTCTGATCCTCGTCAGATATAGTTCCTTCAGGTAAACCCTCACTAGCCTCGAACACTTTCAGAGATCGCAACCACAGTGTGGTCTTGTACTGCCATCTCTTAAAGTCCACACCGGTAAACTTGTCCGGCCTCAGCGCATCAGATAGATGTCCCATGTTTAACTCAGGAAATTGCCTATAACAAATATAAGGTTTTTGGATTGTTGGATTATTAGGCATAATTTCCATGATTAATTCCAGAATATAAAGCATGATCGCAAGAGCTACTAACATGTTAATCTCGAAAATACTAGACGTATTAATTAACATGAACAGCAGCAAGACATCTACGAACACAGCCATCGGAACGTGACAAACGTACCGAACAATTGTAGATGAAGTAGTCGTTGGAGCAGCGACGGCAGCAGCTTGAGCGGCGACGGTAGCAGCTCGAAGAAGACGATATTGGAGACGAGTCGCCCGCGGACCCGGAGATCGTCCAGGAAGTCGAGCCGTGATGAAGAACTTGAAAGCAGTCGCGCGGGGCGCTTCCCAAAAACCTTATTCGCCCTCTCCCGTACAGGATCACAAGGACAAGTGGTTCCGGAGACCTGCTGTCCCGTTCGCCGGTGCACGCCGGCGCACGGGATGGAGTAGACTACGGTGGCGGCGCAAGGCACGAGATTGGCAAAACCTAGATTGGTTCGGTGTGTGACGGCGCTAATGGCCCTTGACGTAGTTACCTGCGTCAAAAGAATATGGGTTAGGTTGAGACTCCAAGTGCAGAGTGTATAGTATAGGAAAGACGGTTTTCCCCACGAGGGGTGACTCGAGGGTTTAATATCGAACTCTCGGGGAATCAGTAGTGAAAGATTTATCTTCTTATCCTTCTCTTGAAAACCTACAAAACAAAGTAAATTGTTTGTGCCCTCAACCTCACCTAGTGGTTGTCAAGCACAAGGTGTGAGAATGATATGAAAAGATAATAAATGCAAAACAGTAAATAAATATGCAATGATGATAAATAAATATGCAAGGATGGTGTAAATAATGATGGATGATATATTTTGGGTTTTGTATTGTGAATGAAAGATGTAAAAGTGTTTTTGTATTTTCAGATTTTTAAATGGCAGAAAATGTAAAGTGGATAAAAGTTGTTGGAAAGGTGTTTCTTATTATTAAAAATGGACCGGGGTTCATGGTTTCACAAATGCACTCTCTCTTTAATAAAGTGATAGATAATGGAACACTAGAATTGACATATGAGATTGCAACAAAAAGGTTTCATGACAAGTTACTAATTATATGGGCATCACGTCCTAACACAGAGATCTTTTGTTTATTAATCTCTCTTATACTCCACCAAGATGCGAACTAAATCATAACACCTTAGTAATCAAGATAAATCAGAGCATAGCATTAAGTTGCATGACATGAAGTTAAAATAAGAACATGCTAGATCTAGTCATGGAGTAGTGGCAATGGTCACACCCACATCTCCGGTAGCAAGGTATTTTTATTTATCCCTAGTGAGGCAACAAAGTAAGGTAAACACCCAAGTGGATCGCAGAACTTTCTCTCGCGTTCACCGCACTAGCCAGCCCCCGTTACTCCAACTAATGCACACGTTCCCCCTCACACGCTCTCATACACATGCTTGATCATAACAAGTAAAAAAGAACGGGGTACATAATATGCATCTACTTTCATAACTGAAACAAAACTATTGCAATCTCAAACATATATTAACTCATAAAAAATCCACCACAAAGGTATTACATAGATGACCGTAATCATGTTCAGCAGCTCATACGGTACTAATTAGTGAAGCTCAAGAGAGGAGAGATACATAAGTTACTTCCACAAACCCATAGTCCAGGGGTGGACTACTCCCTCTTCATCATGGAGACGGTGGAGAAGTCGTTGGAGAAGATGGAGACCACGCCGGCAGCGCCCCGCCGGAGTTTTCCCCCTCCAATCTGCAACTCCAGGTCTCTGTTTTGTGGTTTCTGTGTTTCGGCGGCGCTCTTTTCCGAAGGGCGTCGGGGACTATTTTTATAGTCGTTTTTAGGTCAAGACGGAGGCTCGGGAAAAAGATCGACGGCAACGGAGCCTCGAGGCCCAGGTTGATGTGTCCCACGTGGCCAAGGAATCTGGCCGCGTGGGCCCACTCAACTTGGCCCTCGGGTCTCCGTTTGTTCGCTTTCTTCGCTCCCACGCATTGTTACTTCCAAAAACTGATGCTCGTAAATTATTAGGTCATTTGGACGTCGTTTGGGTCCCTGAAACATCAAAATATAGAAATAGGGTTTTCTGCCTGTGTAGGGTTAATTCCAGAAAAATAGGGAAACAATGAAATATTTCCAAAAATCAATATAAATCAATGATATAACCCTTATATGATGCAAATATGATTGAAATATAAGTAATATAATGCAAAGTTCATGTATGCATTTTACATGCATCAACATCCCCAAGCTTAACCTATACTCGTCCTCGAGTATGAAGGTGATAAAACTAACATGGACTTTGCATTTTAATATTATCAAAGGATATCAAAGATGATTACTATTGCTACATAGAGTCAAATGATTCATTCTTCAAAGGAGCAGCAATATACAAGATAGATTATGAAGTGATATCAAATATTCAATGTAAGGATGTTCAATGATAATTCACAAAGTGTAACATAGAAGAAAGTACTATGGCCCAAATGTATGCATAATGAAAAGTAAAAACATCCTATAATGGTCATAGAGTATTCTTGTAAATCTGAATATAAAAGGTGGACACTTTGGAAAGATATATAAATGAGTAGAGGTAAAGCATGCATAAGTTTCATCTAACTTCCAAACGCTTCTACTTAAGTTAATGTTTGCAATGTGGTATTCATTGGTGTCAAGCTCTCATTACCCTATCATAGCATCTTGAATGGTTAAAGTTTAAAGTGAAAGCAAATATGAGTAGTATGCTTGACAAATTATGGGTTGAATGTCTCATGCCCCGTGAATACGAGTACTGGTGGCTCTAGGTTAATAGTGCCAGAAACAATTGCTTGTACATCACACGTCAGTTGGGAACCCCAAGAGGAAGGTATGATGAGTGCAGCAGTAAGTTTTCCCTCAGTATGAAACCAAGGTTTAATCGGACCAGTAGGAAAACGAGATTTGCTTCGAAGGTGTTGGTGGAGGAGTGTAGTGCGGCGCAACACCAGGGATTCCGGTGCCAACGTGGAACCTGCACAACACAATCAAACTACTTTGCCCCAACTTAACAGTGAGGTTGTCAATCTCACCGGCTTGCTGAAAACAAAGGGTTAAACGTATCGAATGGAAGATGATGTTTGTTTGCATAAAAACAGTAGAGAACAATGATTGCAGTAGATTGTATTTCAGATGTAAAAGAATGGACCGGGGTCCACAGTTCACTAGTGGTGTCTCTCCAATAAGATAACTAACATGCTGGGTAAACAAATTACAGCTGGGCAATTGACAATTGATAAGTGCATATAACATGCATGTGTGAGCTGTGGTGTCTACTATGAGATTCATTTGGGCATTACGACAAAGTACATAGACCGCTATCCAGCATGCATCTATGCCTAAATAGTCCACTTTCCGGTTAACATCCGTACCCCTTCCAGTATTAAGTTGCAAGCAACAGACAATTGCATTAAGTAATGTGCGTAATGTAAACAATACATTCATCCTTGAATAAAGCATTGCTATTTTACCCCTAGTGGCAACAACACATCTACAACCTTAGAACTTGCTGTCACTATCCCAGGTTAAATAGAGGTTGAACCCAACTATCATGCATAAATACCCCTCTTGGAGTTACAAGTATTCACGTGGCCAAGGCTTCAACAAGTAACGGAGAGCATGCAAGATCACAAATGACATAGACATGATAATATAATATTCAGCTCCACATAGGTATCAATATAAGTCGGATCCCAGCAAACACAACATGTAGCATTACAATAAGGTGATCTTGATCATGATAGGCAGCTCACAAGATCTAAACATGATGGCACAAGTGGAGAAGACAACCATCTAGCTACTGCTATGGACCCATAGTCCAAGGATGAACTACTCACGCATCACTCCGGAGGCGGGCATGGCGATGTAGAGCCCTCCGGTGATGATTCCCCTCTCCGGCAGGGTGCCGGGAAGAGCTTCAGGAACCCCCCGAGTTAGGGTTGACGACGACGGCGGCAGCGAATATGTTCTGGATGAAAGGCTCGGTGTTTTAGGGTTTTCGCGTCTCGGGGAATAAATAGGCGAAGGGGCGATGTCGGCGGACCCCCGAGGGGCCCAAACCACACCCAGGCGCGGCTGTGGGCCCAGCCGCGCCTACAGGTGGTTTGGCCACCTCGTGGCACTTCTTCGTCTCTCCTTCGGACTCCGTGATGGTTCTGAAAAAATAGGGACGTGGCCTTTTGTTTCGTGCAATTCCGAGAATATTTCCAGAAGTAACTTTCTGAAACCAAAAACAGCAGAAAACAGGGAACTGGCACTGTGGCATCTTGTTAATAGGTTAGTCCCAGAAAATGCATAAAAGTGATACGAAGTGTATATAAAACATGTAGCAAATGGTATAATATAAGCATGGAACAGCAGAAATTATGGATATGTTGGAGACGTATCAAGTACCTACACCACGGTGTTACTCAACTTGGGACACAAAAGCAAGTTCAAGTTAAGGTCATTGTAAGTAATATAATAGCGTCATCAAGAGCGTCAACTGGGGTACCTCTTGTCCCAGGACATGGAACAAGCCCATGTCAAAATGACAAGACAAACAAACAAAATGAACAATCTACACACCCTTTTTATTTACTATTGGTATAGCTTTTTATTGTGGGGTGCATCACTGAAGGTTCACCATAGCATGTAAGTAAATTTCCACCATGAATGATGCATGGCTTAGATTAGCGGCCCAGGCGTCTCTCTAGCCATTTATACAAACTCATTAAACTTACTAAGTTTCCACATTTATTTGGCACCATGATAAGCATCCATAAACAAAAGTACATGATATCAACAAATATAAAGAGCACGTTGAAAGCTTGCCATGTGACAGCACATATGAGCTAACTCCCAACCAAGACTCTTGTCAAGCTCACAACTTCATAATTTTAATCACAATGTGTCATGTTTATTAAGTGCAATAAAAGTAAGGTGTGCATCAAGTTCGTGAGAGCTCTTTAACCAACTTTTCCCATAACAATAATAACATAAGCATTTTAATTCAGAAGTATAGATAATACAAAATAACATGATAAACATACTCGGAATAGCATAAAGCTAATAGGTAGATATGGTGGAGTCACTGGAAAAACTTTGGTTGAAGGTGTTGGAAAACAAGTTTTTACTTGTTGGAATTTTGGGCTAGCAAGAGGGAGAAAGTTGACCGTCTAAATGCATGCATAAGTGTCCATAGAACTAACCAATCCATGTTAAACAAAGTAAAGTAACATTCAGCATCAAAACATGAATAAAAGATAGCTCTTGATAAAACACTTGCAAATTAATATTCATTAAAAGCATATGAATCATGCAACTATATGTATCTTTTTGAATCAACTCAAACATCCTTTCCCAATCTTTTTAATAGCATCCAACTTAATTCAACCCAAATTTCCAGTAGCTCTCTCATATATAAATGATAGTGGTGGTCTCAGACAAACAAAAATCAAACCGAAATAAAAACAAATAAAAGACGCTCCAAGTTTATGCGATAAAGTGCATTGATCGAAAAACAGAAGTTAGACGTGTGCAAACCGAGAGTGTGTTGGTCCAGTGGGGTTGTCTTCACATCCCCAAGCTTATGGTCTTCACCATCCTTGGATAGCTCTTGGTGCATCTCCTCTAATCCCTGTGAAAAAATTCAAAACACCGTTTCTCCCATTTCTTTTCTGTGGGGTGACATTAGTAGTGATAGACAAATGAATTACTTGCTGCATAAAATCCTTAAACAAAAATTCATATGAATGTCCAGAAAGTGTATAATGTTGTATGCCTACTTATAAACTCAATTGGATAAAAAAGATTCAAGTTAAAAGTTCAAAGAATGCATCAAACAAAATGGGACAGAATCTGTCCAGAAAAACAGCAGCAGCAAAACGTATTTTTATACCCTACTTAAATATGTCTAAAAATTCTGAAACAATTCATGCTTAGAGAGGATGAAAAGTGCAACTACAGTTCAAATATCAGCTCATTCGGAGTTACAGAATAGGAATTAAAAATCATACCGTGCACAGATTCGTGCTGGAATAAAATCTCCGAATGCAAATAGCAACTTTTTCAAACCAAAATAGGTAAAACTTGGCACTTTATTAAAAATTCCAGAAACAAAACTAAAAACTAAGTCTCTTGTTACAGCAAGAGGACACAAAGAAAATCAAAAATAAAAACAACCGGGTTGCCTCCCGTAAAGCGCTTTCTTTATAGCCATGTAGCTAGGCTTCTTACTTGATATTTATTGTGGACGAAGCTCATGAGGGAGCTTGAACTTTGATGTGTCCCTCTTCCTTGGGAAGTGTTCCATGCACTTCTTGTGTGGAAACTGAAACTTCACATTCCCTTCTTTTGAATCAATGATAGCACCTGTGGTACGAAGAAAAGGTCTTCCAAGAATAATTGGACTAGAGGTTTTATTCCCCATATCCATGATTAGAAAATCAACAGGTACAAATGTCATATGCAACTCTACCATAACATCACTTACTTTTCCTAAAGCATGTTTAATGGAATCATCAGCAAGTGCAAGTTCAATAGAGCATTTTTCAAGATTCTTTAATTCAAGAACTTCATATAATTCTTTAGATAAAACAGAGACACTAGATCCTAGATCTAATATAGCATGGTGTGTCTCTTTTCCAATGGTTACTAGTACTTTGGGAATCCATATATCCCCAAGCTTAGGTGGTATCATAGCTTCTTGGTTGTACCTAGCAATCTTTTCTTTTAAAACATGATTAGCAATATAAGAACCAAAACCTGCTTGGTTAACATTAATGGAAGGATCACTTGCAAATTTTTGTAAGATAGATATTAATTCATGCAAGCTACAATTCTCTAAGTCAAGTAATGGTTCCTTGACTTCACTAAGCATTTTAACTTCCTCAACTTTTCTCTCTTTCATTACCATAATAGTTTCCTTAGCAATTCTCTCTTGCTCATGAATATGTTCCCAAGATTTATTTATAACCTCTTGACAATATTTAATTGTTTCCTCATGTTTTTGAGCTATAATGGTGTTCTTTAATGAGGAAACTTCCTTAGTGAGCTGATCTACCCTTTCAAACAAAGAGTCTTGTTTTTCAAACTTAGATATAAATTCCTTATTAAGCTCCTTTTGAGTAGATATAAATGATCTAATGGTGTTTTCCAAATCACTAGAAACATTACCACTAGTGGTATATTTGTTTGGCACATATGGGGGTTTATTATAGGAATTGTAATTGTTGTTACCATACCCATTATTACCATAGTTCCTAATGAAGTTAACATCAACATTTTCAGGATTATTACCAACTAGTTCTTGCAAAGGGACATTTTCAATATTTTGTTTATTAATGAAAGCAAGAATAGTGTCCATTTTAGATGACAAATCATTTGTTTCTTCTATGGAGTTTACTTTCTTAGATGGATTAGGTGCTCTATCAGTATGCCATTGACTATAGTTTTGCAAAATACTTTCCAATATGTTCTTAGCTTCTACTATAGTTTTTCCCATAAAAGCCCCTCCAGCAGCGGAATCAAGAATATTTCTAGACATGTAATTTAGACCATTGTAAAAAGAGTGTAATATGGTCCATTCGTTAACCCCATGTGATGGACAAGTTCTAAGCATAAGTTTTATCCTATCCCAAGCCATGGCAAATGTTCATTTTCATTTTGCCTAAAAGAAAGAATATTGTTTCTATTTTGCAAAATTTTAACAGGAGGATAATATTTCTTAATGAAAGCTTCTTTTAGATCATCCCAAGAATTAATGCTACCAGTAGGTAATGAATGCAACCACTCTTTAGCTTTTCCTCTAAGTGAGAAAGGAAATAACTTCAGTTTTAGAATATCACTTTCCACATTTTTAAATTTTGCATGTCACATATTTCAACAAAATCATGAAGATGCATAGAGGCATCCTCCATAGCACTACCGCCAAATTGTTCCCTAGTTATCAAGTTCAACAAACTAGGACTTACTTCATAACTATCAGCTTTTATCTCAGGTGTGGCAATGGGCCTAGCAATAAATTGATCATTTGGAGTGTTTGTGTAATCACACAACTTAGTTCTTTCTCCCATTTTTGCAAGTTTTTATGTGTTTTTTAATTTTTTATGCAAAACTGAAAATAAAATGATACTAAACAATGCAAACCGAAATAACAAATGCAACACAAAATGCAAAACTGAAAATAAAAATGCAAACCGAAATATAAATATGATATGCAAGACAATAACAAAACAAAATAAAATGCTTTGAAGGTAAAGATGGATAAGATGATGCTCACGTAGGTGCAACCTCCCCAAGCTTAGGTGTTTGCACAAGTTGGTGATGAAGTTGACTTTGTTGTGAGATACCCTTGGATAAACCTTTACAGCAATGATTCCCCGGCAACGGCGCCAGAAAACTGTCTTGATGGCCCTTGACGTAGTTACCTGTGTCAAAAGAATATGGGTTAGGTTGAGACTCCAAGTGCAGAGTGTATAGTATAGGAAAGACGGTTTTCCCCACGAGGGGTGACTCGAGGGTTTAATATCGAACTCTCGGGGAATCAGTAGTGAAAGATTTATCTTCTTATCCTTCTCTTGAAAACCTACAAAACAAAGTAAATTGTTTGTGCCCTCAACCTCACCTAGTGGTTGTCAAGCACAAGGTGTGAGAATGATATGAAAAGATAATAAATGCAAAACATAAATAAATATGCAATGATGATAAATAAATATGCAAGGATGGTGTAAATAATGATGGATGATATTTTTGGGTTTTGTATTGTGAATGCAAGATGTAAAAGTGTTTTTGTATTTTCGGATTTTTAAATGGAAGAAAATGTAAAGTGGATAAAAGTTGTTGGAAAGGTGTTTCTTATGATTAAAAATGGACCGGGGTTCATGGTTTCACAAATGCACTCTCTCTTTAATAAAGTGATAGATAATGGAACACTAGAATTGACATATGAGATTGCAACAAAAAGGTTTCATGACAAGTTACTAATTATATGGGCATCACGTCCTAACATAGAGATCTTTTGTTTATTAATCTCTCTTATACTCCACCAAGATGCGAACTAAATCATAACACCTTAGTAATTAAGATAAATCAGAGCATAGCATTAAGTTTCATGACATGAAGTTAAAATAAGAACATGCTAGATCTAGTCATGGAGTAGTGGCAATGGTCACACCCACATCTCCGGTAGCAAGGTATTTTTCTTTATCCCTAGTGAGGCAACAAAGTAAGGTAAACACCCAAGTGGATCGCGGAACTTTCTCTCACGTTCACCGCACTAGCCACCCCCCGTTACTCCAACTAATGCACACGTTCCCCCTCACACGCTCTCATACACATGCTTGATCATAACAAGTAAATAAGAACGGGGTACATAATATGCATCTACTTTCATAACTGAAACAAAACTATTGCAATCTCAAACATATATTAACTCATAAAAAGATCCACCACAAAGGTATTACATAGATGACCGTAATCATGTTCAGCAGCTCATACGGTACTAATTAGTGAAGCTCAAGAGAGGAGAGATACATAAGTTACTTCCACAAACCCATAGTCCAGGGGTGGACTACTCCCTCTTCATCATGGAGACGGTGGAGAAGTCGTTGGAGAAGATGGAGACCACGCCGGCAGCGCCCCGCCAGAGTTTTCCCCCTCCAATCTGCAACTCCAGGTTCTGTTTCGTGGTTTCTGTGTTTCGGCGTCGCTCTTTCCGAAGGGCGTGGGGACTATTTTTATAGTCGTTTTTAGGTCAAGACGGAGGCTCGGGAAAAAAGATCGACGACAACGGAGCCTCGAGGCCCAGGTTGATGGGTCCCACGCGGCCAAGGAATCTGGCCACGTGGGCCCACTCAACTTGGCCCTCGGGTCTCCGTTTGTTTCGCTTCCTTCGCTCCCACGCTTTGTTCCTTCCAAAAACTGATGCTCGTAAATTATTAGGTCATTTGGACGTCGTTTGGGTCCCTAAAACATCAAAATATAGAAAATAGGGTTTTCTGCCTGCGCAGGGTTAATTCCAGAAAAATAGGGAAACAATGAAATATTCCCAAAATCAATATAAATCAATGATATAACCCTTATATGATGCAAATATGATTGAAATATAAGTAATATAATGCAAAGTTCATGTATGCATTTTACATGCATCAGGCGCACGCAGTGCAAGACAATATATAGTGCGGCTCGGGAAACCCTAACGGGTACAACGTGGGCCAACCACGTCGCACACGTCCGAGTCGGATAGCAGCCCACGATCCGGGAGCGACCCGAACTGGCAAAACTCCCGAACAACAAAAATATAGGCATCGGCTCGGCTCATTCCCACAACCCGCGGCGTGTCGTGACGAGACGGACGGACGGCGGCGGAGGAGGCGGAGGAGGAGAAGTGCGCACGAGAGAGCCTTCTGTTCTCAACTAGCACACCAAGTGGTACAACACTCCACTATATAAGGTGGTGTTTGTCTCCTCCAACTAGCAATGTGGGACTAAACTTTAGCACCACTTTGCACCTCCAAAATTCTGCCATGCACATGGGCCAATTTGAGATTTTCAGATTTGCTTATTTGGGCTGCCCCATATTGGGCCCAAATTCTAACAACATCAGTGACAGGTCCCGGGTAACGGAACCTTTTTCCATTGCTGAGGTTTTGTTTTTTACTCGTGTACATAGAGTTGCTATACTAGTGGCGCGACTTCTCACGTTTATCTTCTTCAACTACGTCAGACTATCTCGACTTCGTCGCCATGTCAGACACCGGCAACACTATTGCTGATCCTGCTACCGCCAAGAGTGGTATATTTCGTCATTGGTCGTACCATCGACCAACTCTTATGTTGCTCTTTTCTCTATTGTTGTTTTATTTGATGATTAATACATATGCAATTGGTTTATATATGCTAGGTTTTCACTTGCATGTTTGTTGCATGTCTAATATGCATATGCTAGTCAATCTTGAAAATTTCTATGTCATGTTTTATACCTAGAGTAAGTTAATACGAAAACCGCTAATTTTTCAACAATATGGAGTAGTACTAATTTTCTACGTCCAAATTCCGACTTCCCAATATATTACATGCCTCGGGCAGACATGCACAATGATGCTATCAGTTATACAGAAGACTTTTACTCGAAATTAGTGCGACATGGTATTTTCCAAGGGCAGCTTCACCACTTCTATCCTACAGAAACATATTAATTGACGTTTGTACACATGGGTCTGAATTTTCGATTTCACACGGATCCCGGAATTTCCAGGGTATGGCCCTGGCTTGATCCAGACCGTACAGGCGGAGCCTTGCGTTAAAAAAAGGGTCTCTCTACGACTCAGTCGACTGAGACGTAAGTTATGTCTCAGTCAACTGACGTCACCCTTCTCCATCTTAGACAAATTCGGCCCACTTTGCTCCTCCAGTCGTTGTTGGCTTGTTTTGACTCCCGTGCTGTGTTTTTTGGGGCAAATGAGAGAGGGGGATGTGGGGGTTGTGTAGGCGCGGATGGGAGCGACGATCGTAGCCTTGATGGCACGAATTGAATGATGGAAACGACGGCCGTTAAGAATTTGGGCGAGCAAATTTGGCAGCCTGGGAGCGTTTCGGAGGGGGCTTTTGGGGGCTATGGATGGAGGGGATCGAGAGCTTTCATTGGAAAGAAACGGCACGTAATTTGGTCCTTTAAATCGCCGGGAATCAATTTTGAAATAGTTTTTTTTGAAATAGTTTTTTTTAATAAAATCATTTGTAACTTATTAAAATCAAATAAAATACCACAAATGTAAATATTTTAAAATAGCTATTTTAAACTTATTTTTCAAATAAATAAGTTTTCAAGAAGTTTTTGATTTTTCTGAATTTTCAACATTTTGAAAATCTTGGAATGTTACAAAACTGGTCTGTCTAAGGAAAAACTCAGTTGCAAGTGCAGTTACAACTAGCATGTCTTAGAAACAAACTCAATTGCCTGTCTAAGGAACAAACTCAGTTGCAAACTAGATTGTCTCGAGAAAAAACTCAGTTTGGCTTCCAAAAAACACAAATAAAAAATAAAAATGAAAAAAGAAAAACAAAAAATAATAAAAACTCAGTTGCAAGTGTAGTTGCAAGTGGATTGTCTTAGAAAAAAAACTCAGTTGCAAGTGCAGTTGCAACTGGTCTGTCTTAGAAAAAACTCAGTTGCAAGTGCAGTTGAAACTGACCTTTTAAGGAAAAAACTCAATTGCAATTGCAGTTGCAGCTGACCCTATCTCGAGAAAAACATTCAGTTGCAAGCATAGTTGCAGCTGGCTTCCAAAAAAAATTAAAATTAATGAAGAAAATTAACAAAAATAATAATAAAATCCCAGTTGCAAGCACGGTTGCAACTGGCATGTCGCGAGAAAAATACTCAGTTGCAAGCACAGTTGCAGCTGACCCTATCTCGAGAAAAACACTCGGTTACAAGCGCAGTTGAAACTGGCCCTATCTCGAGAAAACACTCAGTTGCAAGCGTAGTTGCAATTTGCTTCCAAAAAACAAAAATAATTAAAATTAATAAAGAAAAAATAACAAAATAATATTAAAATCCCAGTTGCAAGCGCAGTTGCAACTGGCCTGTCTCGAGAAAAACACTCAGTTGAAAGCGCAGTTGCAGCTGGCCCTATCTCGAGAAAACACTCAGTTGCAAGCGCAGTTGCAGCTGGCCCCTATCTCAAGAAAACACTCAGTTGCAAGCACAGTTGCAACTGGCTTCCAAAAAACAAAAATAAATAATAATTAAATTTAATAAAGAAAAAATAACAAAAATAATAATAAAATCCGAGTTGCAAGTGTAGTTGCAACTGGCTTTAATTTAAACTAATGATAATCTATACAAACGCATTCAAATTTCGGGTAGCTAATTCCTTCATCTAATCAAACTAGATTCTCGGTTTCTTTTGCCATCGACTAATTTATGACCGATCGATCCTCCCAATCGAGCTGAAACAAAACGAATTTCGTACAAAACAAATAAAAACCAAATAAATTCCACACTTCTAAAAAATTCGGCACATTAGACAAAAAAAAAAGTAGAAAATAGATTATTTTTTTGCTTAATCGAATCATACAAAAACTAGTGCTGATATTAAAGAAAAAAACGTAGAAGAAAATAAATAGAACCGCAAAAAATACCAACCCAGCCCAAAAAGAACCGCACTACCCAGCACAAAAGCCCAGACTTCAAAAATTCCCATATCCGGGAGGGAAAACAAAAAAGAAAAACAAACGAGCCCACCAAAACCACCGCGCAAACCAGCCCAAAAGCCCAGTATTCAATTCGCATATCCAGAAAAAAAAAGAAGGACAAACAAAAGCCCAACAACCAGATCGCTGCGCAAAAGCGGGCCGAAACCACAAACACGCACGAATCGCGACGCAAAATGAATCGGACGGACAAGGAGATGACTGAGACATAAGCTAAGTCTCAGCTAGCTGAGACTTCAAAACCGTTAAAAAAAGTAAAACTAAAGCTGAGACTTAGCAAAACCGTTAAAAAAAGTAAAACTAAAATCGTTTGAAAATCTGCTTAATTTTAGCCAGCTTCCGGTCCCATGCAAAGCATGCATGCGATTAGCGGGGTATAAGAGTAGGCTAGCTGAGACTTCAAAACCGTTAAAAAAAGTAAAACTAAAGCTGAGACTTAGCAAAACCGTTAAAAAAAGTAAAACTAAAATCGTTTGAAAATCTGCTTAATTTTAGCCAGCTTCCGGTCCCATGCAAAGCATGCATGCGATTAGCGGGGTATAAGAGTAGGCGGAGGCGAGTGGCCGTTGCGCCCCCAATCTTCTCCTCTCCGGTTATCTTTGCCTGCCTTTCCTCTCATCCCGGGGGAAATTTTGCCCCGAAAAACTTCTTGCGCTTCACATCAATTCAAGGGGGCAAAATTTTCTCTCGTGTCTCCAGCTGAAGGAAACCGGCCCCCGTCAACAACCATGTCGGTGAGTTCCTTCGATGGGTTCCGATCGACGGGCGTTCTCCGTTTCATCTCCTGTTGTTAGATCGCCCATCGAATCGAGATGCATACATGTTTCATTCTCATTAATCGATCTCGATCGCAATTATTAACAAATGGTGGTTGATCACAATGTTTCTTCAGATGGAGGCTGGCCGCACAATCCCCAAGTTCGGGCAATGGGACGTGAACAACCCGGCCTCCGCCGACGGGTTCACGGTTATCTTCAGCAAGGCCAGGGATGAGAAGAAGGCCCCCGCCAACGTGCACAAGACCAACAGGTCTACCGACAGCAAGGACGCCAGGGCCGAGAAGATGAACTCCTACAACAACAACAACAACTCCAGGGCCAACACATCGGTACGCATCTAAATCGATCGTCCCGAGTTTTTCTTGCAGATTCGTTCTCACCTGATGTCGCGCGCTGCATTTCGTTCCAGAAGAAATGGTTCTGCTGCGTGTCGCCGAGCCCCACTCAGCCTTGAGCCAGGAGGAGGAGGTGGAGAGGATCGAGCGGAGTGTCGTGCGAATGCGATATGGGATGGAGGAGAGGAGTGTCGACAATGCCGCTGCTTCGATTATAAACATTACTACTATCGTACACAAACACACACTTCGCCACTTTGGAGATGAGATGAGACGAGATGTTGATGTAATTCTGTGATGGTTGTACGTGGCTCTGTCGCCGGTGCCGCTGGCATGGCACTGGCATATATGTTATGTATGGCCGTCGCATAAGAAACTTGCCCATACATTACGGGTAAATCTGCTATCAAATGTTCTCAGTTAGTCAGTTGCATGCGTCCGTAAACTCGCTCACCTCATGTTCAATTTGCTTGAGAAATTAAACTGCACGATCCCATCCCTGACAGCTTCAACCTGGGTAAGTAGAGATTCCCCATTCGATGTGCTACCTGCTTGCAGAAGCAGCAGACGATATGGCAGAAGTATATGAAAAAATGAGGCATCGACAGTTGCTAATATTATGAGTGGTACCCTCATAGGCAGAATGCCACATCAACTGTTGAAGAACATGAAGTTACGGAACCTTATACAAAAACAGACATGAATGTGGAATGTTGGCTCAGACCGAACATACCCAACATTCCACATTCATTATTACAGTTTTACAAAGCAAAGGGAAATGAGAGTGACAAACCAAGGCAAGCTTCCATGTCCTTGCGGAAGAAGAGCGCCTCATAGACCGGGGCATTGATCGCCACTATCGCCACGCAGAGAACGTTCTGCAGGAACAAAGGTCCCAAACCTTCTGCACCTTCACGATACAACACTACCCTGGACACCAAACACAAGGTTGAACAGCGCGATTGTGGACATGATTGCAAACATCCCGAGATGGGTCCGAACTCCATCTTCCCCTTCTTGTACCTCTCCAGAGCTTGCGGGTCGTCCACCTTCACTGTCAGCTCGAATCCGGACTCGGAGACGCCTAGCAAATAGCAATCCCCCGACTCCGTCGAAGTTTTTTTTTTTGGAATTATTACAGTTTTACTTACACTAGCGGACGCGTCACGCGTACAAGTATGATTTGGAAACAAAGCCGATCGACCCCAGAGTCGGATTCCAGCTTGAATCTCATCCGATGTGCTTGGCGCCAACGCTACCCTGAACTTGCATCACAGACTTGGAGCCGAACTCGGACTCGCCACGACGCGCAGCCCGTCCGTCGCCAATAAAGGAAGGCCCTTCGCCATGGCCTCTTCCCTCCACATCTCTTACTCTGCTCCACCCCCAACGCGCAACCAGCGATCGATCGAGCGAGATGGCGTCGTACGAAGGCAGCGCGCACGCGCAGTGGAGGAGGTTCTTCGAAGGCGCCGGCGGGGCTGACATCTTCGAGATCATCGACGCCGCCGTCGCCGTCGCCGCGCTGGACCGGCCCGCCGAGCTCAAGCAGAGGCGCGAACGGATCGTGCAGAGGCTCTACACCGGGGGCATCCTCTCCTGTGGCGACGATTCGGTTGCCAGGCCGTTGAAGGGATGCCGGTCCGTGGCCGTGAGCAAGGAGGACCGGCCACCAGCGAGTTTCGCAGAGAAGGCCACAGCGCCGGTCAAGAACGAACTCGCGCGCAAGAACTCCACTAAGCCTCCGACCGCCGCTGCAGACAGGAACAAGGCACCGGCGCAGCCATCGGAGGAGAGCATGGAGGCGATGCTGGCGACCGCGAAGCGCAGGCTGAAAGACGGCTACAAGGAATGCGAGGACGCGAAGCGGCAGCGCAAGATCCAGGTGGTCGAGGCGCCGGAGATGGCGAGGCAGCGGCAGAAGAGTCAGAACCAGAACATCCGGCGGCGGGACCAGATCCGATGCAAGGCCACCATCGCCGAGGGGCGCGCCCTGATGTCTACTCTCCGGGCTAGCTGGGTTTAGTTAGCTCGCTCCGTAGTCCTGTGAACAAGATCTTCTATCTCGTCTAGTTTTAGCCTTCGCATCAGTTCATGGTACTGTGATGGATGTTTTTTTTTCTATCTGGTTCTGTACGAGCTGATGTATCCATGACAAGATGATGCAACTTGTATAAAGAGAACATGATTGTTCTGCTTTTTCTGTTTGTATGAATTGGTGACTTTATTGTTATGAGATTTGACGACCAAGAAATGTGTTATTTTACCTAGGAAGGGTAATCCAATTATTATCGGCAATATGAGATCAGCACACCAAAATGTTTCTGCAATTTCACGAACAGTTAATCCTAACATCTCTTTTCCAGAAAACACTCAAGAGTAGAATATACATGCAAAACAACTTGGCAAACCACAAGCATAATCTTTTCTGATTGGAAATAAAAGATTCTTCGGCATGTATGTATTCTTTTTTTCCTTGGATCCGTTAATCTGAACTTAGGGTTTAGCGCTTGATGATTTCAGATCCATTTGTTGATGTCGATTAATTAGGCGTAGATTCTCACTACTGTGACATATTTACGAGACTTGGAACTTGGTTCTTGATTAGTTCCTCTAGATTCAGTAGAGTTGCAAATGGCTTTATCAAGATCTAGTTACACTTTTCAAATCAATTTTAGAACTTTCGTATTTCTGTTCTATGGTAGTGAAGCCCTAACTTTTGTTGCTAGTTGTGTTGCTCCTGCAGGGAAGGATGGTTATCTGTCTTACAAGTTCTGGAGGTAATCATCAATATTTTCTCGTTATTCGTGGTTCAGAGCTTAGCGACAGTGCAACAAACATTGTGAATAATGCATAATTTCTGTTCCTATGCTCCGTGTATTAATTTGTAGTAATCGACTTATATACAATCATCATAACTCGAGGATGCAACTTTTCTTTTGGCTCAAACATTGGCGCATTAGAAATTTATCTAAGGGTATTATGTTTTTATTGTCAGTACCAAAGACCGTGGGCAGGAGCCATTTGCTTTCGACATTGGCATGAGTTGAGTGATGAAAGGTAATCTCATATTAAAGAGCTATTCAGTTTATACAAAATCACCGGAGCTGTTGGTTATTGTCTCGTGCGTCTTTAGTTGTTTACTTTGTTTCATCAACGCATGTTTTCACTACTCCCTCTGATCCAATATAAGTGTCGCTGAAATCGAACTGATCAGGTACATATTAACTGTATCAAGCATGTCACATATAGAAACACAATGCAACTTTATTCTTAACTAGCAAGGTGGCCCTGGCAAATGCGAGGGCATCGTCTTTAGCATATTGAACGGGTCTATGAAATTCATTTATTGTTTCAGAGATACTAAAAGAATGGAATTCTTAATTACAGGTCTATTTATATTTTCAAAAATACCATGTCACGGTTTTGTAACATAGGTAGCACTATTTCGATCTATTTTTCACTTTTCAAATTGTTCCCCACTCTTCAATCCAGATGATCTACAGTCTTACTTATATGTATTTGTTGTGTCTTGTCAGACAAATACTTTGATCCAGATTGCTCATAAGTTTTTTTTAAATTAGTCACGGGTTTTCGACATGTTCTCACATTATTAATCTCTACTATTTCCATGGGACCACAAAATACTACCCAGTTTGATGGTAAATATCATCATTATTACCTTGGTAAATATCATCATTATGCCCCAATACGGCAGGTCAATTATTTGACTAATGTACAACCCAAATAAAAATTTGAAAACTTTGATGGTAATGATACGTCTACTAAAATCTTAAATATTCAAATTTATGTCCGAAAAAGTGTATTTGATTTTCAAAAGGTTACACACAAAGAATCTTTTCAATTTAGGTTTATGTTTGGTCAGTAGAAAATCATTCTTAAGATTTATACCGATGCAGGGAACATTCACAATTCACAGAAGAAGAAAAAAAAAATCCTAGGATGAAACATTCTCCAAAATCCTTTTGAAATTGCTTTCATCATAAAGTCAATAGATATACATTGTCCATACCAAAGTTGAATCCTTGTGCATGACTTGTTATCACATCAATGTAATGTTGGGTAATGATACCTACAAGTAGCACCATCGTTCCCGACCTAGAAACTCACCATATGCACATCTTGTGCTCGATCTTTGTTTTTTGGTTGACACCAATTGTCCTAAGAGGTGAGCTCAAATCCAGAGCTCTAACCGTGTTCATGACAACCTCAATATTACACAGAGCAATTTGGCACCGAAAAAGCTAAATATTTGATTTTCTATTCTTATGTGAACATGGAAGTTTCAATCGGAGTAAAAACTGTTGGAAGACAGTGCCATGAGGCTTACCATTCTCGGTTACTATTATCCAAGGACATTAAAAAGAAACCATGAATAATAATGAAATTACAAGATTGAAATGTAGTAGATGATCACTGACAAATTAAATGTGAAAAGTGATGACAAATAGTAACATGAAGTTGAAAGGTGTTAAAAAGTCGTATGCACAAAAAATAGAGCATGTTAGAAATAAATTTATGATCTATCTATAATATACTATAAAAGAAATATATGAGGGTACAGGCAAGAGTGGACTTTTGGCTCCCGAGCTACATGGGGCTCGTTATTTTGAAAAAATCGAAATTCATATTTTTGAGTTTCCAAAAATCGCGAAAAAATCACAGGTGTAGATAGTCTCGAGACACGCAAAAAATCCAATGTGAACAAGATCTACTATCTCGTGTAGTTTTAGCCTCTGCATCAGTTCATGGTACTGTGATGGATGTTTATTTGTTTTCTATCTGGTTCTGTACGAGCTGATGTATCCATGACAAGATGATGCAACTTGTATAAAGAGAACATGATTGTTCTGCTTTTTCTGTTTGTATGAATTGGTGACGTTATTGTTATGAGATTTGACGACCAAGAAATGTGTTATTTTACCAAGGAAGGGTAATGGAATTATTGCCGGCAATATGAGATCAGCACAATAAAATCTTTCTGCAATTTCAATTTCACGAACAGTTAATCCTAACATCTCTTTTTCAGAAGACACTCAACAGTAGAATATACATGCAAAACAACTTGGCAAACCACAAGCATAATCTTTTGGCATGTATGTATTCTTTTTTTTCTTGGATCCATTAATCTGAACTTAGGGTTTAGCGCTTGATGCTTTCAGATCCATTTGTTGAGGTCGACTAATTTGGCGAATATTCTCACTTCTACGACATATTTACGAGACTAGGAACTTGGTTCTTGATTAGTTGGTCCAGATTCAGTAGAGTTGTAAGTGTAGCTTTATCAAGATGTAGTTACACTTTTCAAATCGACTAGTTGCGAGGGCTCAGAAATAAATCTATTGTTCCATACATAGTCACGTAATAGAAATGAAATGATATGGTTCTGAACACATTTTAACTTTATATATTCTACTCCCTCTGATCCGTTAAAAATGACGTGGGAAACAAACTACCCACGTAGAATTCCTTCTACAACTTGCGACACTTAATTTGAATCGGAGGGAGTATCTAAAATATCACATATGGTTGATTATGTCATTTAAAAATCAACTATATATGACCATATGTGTGACTTGTACATCGTATTAAAGACCCGGTCGTGAATTATTCTGTGATATTAAATCATGTTGGGTTAAAATTCAGTTTGTCAATTGCTTTATCAGATGTGAAAGTTACAAAAACCACTTTTGCTGGTCCAAATCATATTATGCTTCACTTGGGCAATATATTTAGAAGATATTTAGTGGAGCAGCGTAACAACTTCGCTAAGGTAAATAGAACCATTCTCTAGTTTCATAAAAGACAGTATCATTTCTCCTCGTTCAAATATTAGCCGCTTAAATAGTAAGAAATTTTATTTTACTTTGTGTAGATATTTTCCTTCTCATTTACTTATTTATTTTGAAATATTAGACGTTTCCCTCTCTTCGGAAATACTTGACATTTTAGACACATGCGGACATATTCCAAGGTGCAATGGTTTTATGTTTTGTACTATTCTTATACCATTAGTTTTACACAACTATACAACAAAATTTAATTAAGAGTAAGATTATTATTTCAGAGGTTTAATGTTTTGTACTATTCAATGATGGAGACTTTGACAGCACGTTTCTTGACAACTTTAATTTCGAAATGGAGGTACTATTATCATTACCAATATTTTTTAACCTACCATATATCATTATCAATGGTCATTAATGTCACTCCTATACCTACTTCTTGTCCGATATAGTTTAGGAACCTTTTTCATCAATTTTATTACAACATTGCAATGCCACATTCTATTAAATAAAGGATTAGAAACCCAAAAAAGTGTGCTTGATTATATAACATGAAATACATCAGTAGATACTTTTAGGAAAAAATTATAATCAATATCAGTTTTTGTTTCAAATTGAGTGTGATTAATCGAAATAATTCCTTTCATTTCTAATCCTAAAATTAAATATCTCTATAGGAACAACTCCTACAAACTATGAGTTCTTATTAATTGTTCTCACCTACACAATCTCTTTGAACACGACGGCACCGCCAATTTCGGCCTCTAGCCGGTAAACAACACTCTTAGTAGCGTCAATGTAGCAATAAAATTTGCAGGATTTTTTCTTGATTCACAGAAACACATAAGTATTAAATAACTTATGACTGCAATAGCATGTGTACGTCATATTAAATTTTAAGCTATTACAAATCATAGAAATTGACACATAAGATTTTCAAGGAGTTTAGATTTGATGAACGTTTACTCTCAAAGTGGGTGTAACAGTAGAGAAAACTCCTACACTTTCTAAACAAACAAATCAAAGAACATACATAACTATTCAACAACAACAAAATCTACAAAAGTATTTTAAATCTCTCTACAAATAACTTTATTTTTCCTATTGAACTTTATATAGTAGTATCGTTGTTCTCTCTCTCTCCCTCCCTCCCTTGTGCCACCACAAGCCTACATAACCTTCACCTCAATGTGTGTCTTGTGCTCAGTCTTGATCCATGTTATATAAACCAATGTTATGTTTCGAGCTTTTTTGGAAAAAAAAAGATTATATCTTTCAGCGTCGTAGCTTTGAAAAATGGATATCCACCTTCCTCTGTGTTGCCACGCAAATTTGCTGCAAGACACCACGATAACCGTCGTACTTTCGTGACGACGAAACGATTGCTTTCCGAGCAAAGCAACAAAGATCCCCTCGCTTTCGTGGAGGAGAGACGACCGCTTTTCAGCGCAAAACGGTAAAGATAAGACAAAACCCTAGGGCTGCTAGGATTCGGTGGAGAAAAAACGATAAGTAAAAGCATACGTAAAAAAGATAGATTGGTTTGTTGTGTATCGATTGGTTGGGTTTCTTCAATCGGCCGTACACCTATTATATAGGTAGCCTGGACTTTGGCGTACAAGACACGGATCGAGGTTTCCTTGGCATGCAAGCCGAATAAACTATTCCTATCGTTAATTGATCCGGTCTAATTTAATTCTTTTACCTGCACGTACAATGTCCGTAACAAACATAGAAATCTTGGTGCACTTTCCATAGATGGCTTGGCTGAAAAGTACGTCTACAGCCTGGCATCCGATCAAGTCTTGCTTGCCTATCCCACGCACTTGTATTGGAGCTCAGCGTATCTCCAAATCTGCCTAGGACTTGTCATCAATCGGCAACAAATAATCCATATAATTGTCTTGATGAAATAGCCTGTTACGTCTCATCAGCTGCTGCAATATCTGTACTGGACTATAACCAAGGCCGTATTTTCAAAATAATCAGCAAGCTCAAATATATGTCAGCTAATTATCTAACCGCCATCATGTAAATTAATTTGGCTTATAAAACATCTAGCAGCCAAATTATACCTTCAACAAACCTGAAACTTCAGCTTTGGCATCCGAGATCTGTTAAGACTTGTCCTTGAAAGCGGCGCCATACCTCAAAATATCTCTGATTCGGGTTAGGACTTGTCCTACGTAGCTTCTGGTCAAATGCAAATCCCTGCTGCGATACTTGAGCAATACTAAATATATCAGCTCATTTAGCTTGGTCAATAAATTAATTAATTTGGCTGATCATATAAACTACTAGCCAAATTACACCATGAACACATGCCCCCTGTTTTTGGTACAATTTCATTCACCAAAAACACTACTGCAAAACCTTAGGACGATGTTAAAAGCTTCATCGGCCATATACTTGCTTAGGGCGATGTCCAAAAACACATCAGCCAAATATCCTGCTTAGATCAATAATGTCCAAATATCTCATCTACCAGGTTTTTTCTTAGGGCGATATTTTTTATAGTATATCGGCCATAGCACCATCAGGCCTCCTTGCACCTGCTAACCATTGAAAGCTTTTGACAACTTCTCCCTTGCTTTTCTACAACTTCAGTCTCAGCCGCAGGAAATTCAGCATGTAACGTGAACACCATATTAACATGCATATCAGTAGGTATAACCCTGCTATTTTCTGAGCTCTCATCATCAACCGTGTCATCTGCAAGGTCATCAACCCTGTCATTTGCGAGGTCGTCAGCCGTGTTGTCTATGGGGTCATCAGTCGGATCATCCGCGAAGTCGTCAGTTGCACCATTTTCGGCTTCATTTTCCTCCACTACGATTTGCTTAACCTTCCATGTCGGCACCATAGGCTTCTCCCGATTGAACAATTTATCATACTTCTTTTGGGCTATCTCATCCTTTATTTCCAAAGCTCGCAGTCGCTGCACACGCTGCTTCTGAGTGTGCGTGAGTCCCATTGGGCACCACCGCGGTCCTGGTTTTGTTCCTGGAGCGACTGTCTTAATTTTGTTGCCCCCGAGTCTCTCGGCCTGCACTGACATAATGTCGTTCCGGGGATAAATATTCTGTCCTTGGCCGAGATATTTCTCTGCTGATCAGATACACAATCGGTTCCATTTTTCTGACCTGCCCTAATACTTGGATTACCGTATTGATCATATGTGCCAAAATTCTCTGCTGATCAGATACACAATCGGTTCCATTTTTCTGACCTGCCCTAATACTTGGATTACCGTATTGATCATATGTGCCAAAAACAACTGGAGACCACCTTGTGAATGTACGTGAGCTGCTACTTCTCATAGCTGGATCGGTATCAAGGTTAACTGATTCAGTGTTCTTACTCCCACTGGATGATGCAGCAGACGTACAATCCAAATGTTTATCTTTTGTACCGGCTTCTATTTTCTTCACCGATCCACTCCCTAGTGCATCAGCGTTATTTGCCTCTGTACTATTTTCAACACCTCCAGCTGATTGGCCTTCTCCAAGTTTCAGAGCATGAGGAGAACGAGCCAGTGGCTCAGTGGTAGCGTGAGGCAGTGGCCAACCTACCCATCGCGAGTTCGATCAACTCGCGGTGTCTCACCCGGGAGTTTTCCCGATTTAATTTGTGGAGGGCCATGTGGGCTGCGGTTTTCGCAGAAGACTGAGCCCTTAATCAGTCTGTCCCAGCTCTAACTTCTGGGCCGATTCCGCCGTGGTTCAGTCAGTGGTATTGTGGTGTGCCCACCACCGCAGGGGTTTCCCAGTAGGTCTAGGCTCACGGAGGTCCAGAAGCTTAGTATAGTCTGGTTAGGTCTAGCTTACGCACAGGTGGCGTGCGTGTGTGTGGTGTTGAGTGGGTGTGGAGTGCGTTGTGCGTGAATTCAGATACTACAGATGTACTGTAAAAGACCAGGAATTCTCAAAAAAAAAAAAAGTTTCAGAGCATGAGCAGTACCTACATCATCTGAATTTATTATAGGCTTAGGTCCACCACGCTTCACCGGCACCCAATTTAGCTTGCGGCCACCATTGTAATGCCTGCCATCTGTGTTGTACACCGGTGATCTGTTCCCTCCAACTGTAGTTGCATCTGCTTCTTTGTGGCTTTCACGATTGATCGGCATCCACTTAAACTTCTGATCACCAATATGAATTATGCCATCAGCATTGTGTATTCTGCTCGTATTTGAAATTCCCGAGGCTGGCCTCTCATCACTACCACGAATTACAATGGCGTCTCGTGGTCTAATTTTCTGATCAAATAGAGATCTTTTTTCATGCCATGGTTTTCTGTACATAGGCCCTGACGGAATCCACTCTGTTTGAAAATAATCAGCTGCCCCTCTAGGATATCGTGTCCATGGATTATAACCCCACGGAGAAAACTGTGGATACATGTGAGGTGCACCGCTCCAATATGCAGGCTGCATCGCAAAATATGGACGGTCATATGAATTTCTTTGCCATCGCTCATGACCACTATATCCAGAAGGTGACCTATAATGCTTAACGCCTAGAAACCGATTAAACATATTGCTGGCCTTGCATGAGATATATTTTTCCAACAACATGTTAACTGTCGGCTTTATTCTTGGAGCTTGTCTCTTTCCTCCATTGACTTTACACACTCCCACTTCTGAATTTTTTGGCTTGATCATTCTTGGTGCAGCATTGTCATCAACAATAACATTTTTCCCTTTGGTAGATTCGGTCTGATCCAACCGAATAAGCACTTTCTTTTTTTTCAAACTCTATCACATTAATAGGAGAAGAATCACTATTGACTTTCGTGTTAGTATTCTTTATAAATGTCAATCGTCCGTCATTAATGGCCGATTGCACCTGTCGTCGAAACACATCACAATCATTAGTAGAGTGAGAAAATGAATTGTGCAACTTACAGTAGACTCCTTTGCCCAGCTCTCCTGGAGATGCAATAATATGACCTTCTCTCACTCTAATTAATTTTTCTTGCAGTAATATGTCAAAAATTATATCACACTTGCTGACATCAAAAGTATACTTAACTTTCTCTTTTCTAGCAGGTGTGCGCTTTAGAGCAGAACATGCAAAATGCTTTGACTTTGGCGTTTGAACCCATTCGGCTACACATATGTCAACGTCATCCTCACTAGCCGAATTATTATATTCTAAGGCATTAACCGCCTGGTTATCCTTCTCTTTTTCCTTGTTATCAGTAAACCGGCTATACTGTTTAACTTCCTTAGCGCGGTTTTCTTGCGTAGAGTCAAAATAATCAGGGTACGGATTTTGATATGCACGTGCTCTACCCTCAGGCTCTAAACCAAATTCTCTAAGTATACTAGCAAGCTTATCCTTAAAACTTTCATTGGGCTATAGAGAACTTGTTTGTGAAACAGATGAAACGCAAGCACCCGGTGAAAACTCCGGCAATGAAATTGGAGCATGTGATGTTTGCAACGGAGATCCACTCACATATGAATCGGGTACCGGCCCACGCGTAACGCCTGTACCGACATGCGGCAATGGTGTTGAATTATATGCTCCGGTCTGATAACTAGATTGCTGCACATTAGAATTAAATATTGCACTTCGGTTATTGCTGTGATAATTTGGTGCAACCGAAGTTAAAATAGTAGGATGAGCAACACTAGAAATAAAATTATTAGCCGAAGTAATATAGTTTCGGCCACTTTGATCGTTGCTTAAAGAAACATGAGGCTGCTGTGCAATGTTAGCCGACGCGCCCGAATTAGGAATATTTATTAATCCGGCCGGAGGCATCAGCTTTTGAGCAGAATTTTCATCGCTACTAGGCAACAGTACTGAGCGAACATGACTAGAAAGACTAATTTCAAGCTGCTCCTGCAATTTCTCAACTCTATTAGCTGCTGATTGACTAGTTGCGCTTGCCGTAGTTGACATATCAGAATCATGCTTACTAGCTACGGATGCATCAACTTGATGAGCAACTTTTTCGGTTGGCTTTTTTACCTCAGCGCCGAGCAGATCGGAGGGACTCGGCGCAACTACCTTCTTGACGACGCGGTTCCTTGTCTTCTGGTATTCAGCCAACCTCAGCTTTAGTTGTTCAGCCATATATTCTTCAACCTCCCGTTCAACCTCGCGCCGATCATCTTCTGACAGATCGTCGAGTGTAACGGGGATGGCGTTGTCCGGGTCGATGTCGCTCCTGTTCTTGAGGTCGGTTGTCATCATATGTATCCTTGTCCTTCGTCCCCAGCGGAGTCGCCAATTGTGTTGCCACGCAAATTTGCTGCAAGACACCACGATAACCGTCGTACTTTCGTGACGACGAAACGATTGCTTTCCGAGCAAAGCAACAAAGATCCCCTCGCTTTCGTGGAGGAGAGACGACCGCTTTTCAGCGCAAAACGGCAAAGATAAGCCAAACCCTAGGGCTGCTAGGATTCGGTGGAGAAAAAACGATAAGTAAAAGCATACGTAAAAAAGATAGATTGGTTTGTTGTGTATCGATTGGTTGGGTTTCTTCAATCGGCCGTACACCTATTATATAGGTAGCCTGGACTTTGGCGTACAAGACACGGATCAAGGTTTCCTTGGCATGCAAGCCGAATAAACTATTCCTATCGTTAATTGATCCGGTCTAATTTAATTATTTTACCTGCACGTACAATGTCTGTAACAAACATAGAAATCTTGGTGCACTTTCCATAGATGGCTTGGCTGAAAAGTACGTCTACAGCCTGGCATCCGATCAAGGCTTGCTTGCCTATCCCACGCACTTGTATTGGAGCTCAGCGTATCTCCAAATCTGCCTAGGACTTGTCATCAATCGGCAACAAATAATCCATATAATTGTCTTGATGAAATAGCCTGTTACGTCTCATCAGCTGCTGCAATATCTGTACTGGACTATAACCAAGGCCGTATTTTCAAAATAATCAGCAAGCTCAAATATATGTCAGCTAATTATCTAACCGCCATCATGTAAATTAATTTGGCTTATAAAACATCTAGCAGCCAAATTATACCTTCAACAAACCTGAAACTTCAGCTTTGGCATCCGAGATCTGTTAAGACTTGTCCTTGGAAGCGGCGCCATACCTCAAAATATCTCTGATTCGGGTTAGGACTTGTCCTACGTAGCTTCTGGTCAAATGCAAATCCCTGCTGCGATACTTGAGCAATACTAAATATATCAGCTCATTTAGCTTGGTCAATAAATTAATTAATTTGGCTGATCATATAAACTACTAGCCAAATTACACCATGAACACTCTGCCAAGTCGGGCTTACCTTTATTTCACTACTTATCTGAACGTAGAATAGAGGTGCATGAAATATGGTGTGTACTAATCATATTAACATTCATATATGTCTTGGCTTAATGTAAGCCCAAAACATCATCGCACGATTCAAAAAAAAAATCTAAATAAGATTTGTGTTTGTAAATAAAATCCTTCTATCATCATTAAAATTAAAATTTTGCCTCAAAAGAATAAATGTGTAAACTTGCGAGAAAAACAAACAATCTTGTAAACACGTGTATCTGTTTTACATTCTTGTTCTCCATATATATGAAGTACTATAGTTGTGTGCGTACTCTCATCCGTATATAGGTGTATATGAATTACCATAAGCCATCGCGTCGTGCATTTCGCAATCGGCCGGATGTTCTAACCAAACTTTTTTTGGTATACAAATTTACCTTCAGAAATTCATTTTGTTTCCCGGGTGCATATGCTCACGCGTACGGGAAAAAACATTTCGATATGTCAAAAAAATTGGAAAACATTTGGGCGGTACATATCAACGTTCTATGTGCGTACGCCAAGTTCCGTGGAAAACCGACATTTTTTGTGGCCTCTGTAAAAAGACAAAAAGATGTCACATGAAAAGTCTTTTAAGCACCAAATTTTATCTTTTTACAGGCGAGACACAAAATTTCGTTTTTCGTTAAACAACTCTGTGAGCACAGAGAATGTAGTGATGTACGCGAGATTTTTGTACTTTCAAAACGCTTTAAAATACATTTTGCAAGCTAGAAATTTAATTTGGCTCCTAGGTGCATATTCAAATCATATATGGTGATCGAATATTTTGGTACCAAATTTATTATTGTTCACCTCTTATATAATATGGACTCTCTCTTGACAAAACGTGGACTTTTTTTGCTATGACTCTCCAATATATGTGAAATACTTCAGCAGTGAAAATAAGAACCTACAAATATAACGGAAATAATTCTTGTAAGCTCTTTAACCACACCAGTTCCATGGTGCAGCTAGCATCTTTAAGGTGAGACACTGATGGATTTACTTTGAGCAGCCGTACCTAGAGTCATACCTTGGCACAGTAGTATGATTTAAATAATCAATATCAACTCTCACGTGTTCTCTTTTTGACAGCATGTCACGTACGTAATTCCGTGTCCCCTATTTGATACATATATTCCTCCATTTCTAACTTAATACGTGCCAAAACAGATTACCTAGCAATGTAACTATTAAATCTTCGGTAAATTATAGCCATAAATTGTAGATCCAACTATCAAATTAATTTAGATGATGTGGCTTAGCATGGCGTCTCTATTTTGCTTTCGTCTATTGCTTTTAGTATATAATAGATGCTTTTAGTATATATAATAGAAGATTTTAGAACTTCGTAGTGATGTTCTCTGATAGTGAAGCCCTAACTTTTGTTGCTAGTTGTGTTGCTCCTGCATGAAAGGATGGTGATCTGTCTTACAAGTTCTGGAGGGAAATCATCAATATTTTTCTCGTTCTTCGTAGTTCAGAGTTTAGCGACAGTGCACCATACGTTTTTAATAATGTAGAATTTCTCTTCCTATGCTCCATGTATTAATTTGTAGTGATCGACTGATATACCATCATCATAACTCGGGGATGCAACTTTTCTGAGGGTATTACTTGCTGATTCCCCAATTCATTGCGCGGTTGGATAATTAAAAACTAAAATGTAGTTGTATTTTTTTACAGAAATAGGATGCTTAGTACTTTAATAATTGTAGATGTTCTAGTGTACACTAATTAATTTGCACTTATATAATCTGGAGACACTACAACAAGTGATGTATATGTTTTCATTTTCCTTCTGATTACAGTGGGATTTCTAGCTTCCCAGATCGAACATTTATTTCGATAAAGTCCCAGAGCGAACATGGAAGCTCCAATACTGATATAGATTGCCTAGAATTGCCTAGAATTATTCATCATAGCCATAGGTACGTACTTGATAGATATACAGAGTTACAGACATATTTATTTTTTCCGCAACAGTTCAATTCAGCTATTATAACCAGTTTGCCAGCTCTGTATTAGCTACAGAAATTGTTTTTTCAAACTTATCATAGTTAGCATACTATTTAAAATCAATTGCCATGTAGTGCATCTAGTAGTCAGACTCTGACCAAACTACCAACTTTTACCTGGACTACTGAAGGGTGATCTTCAGAAGTTATCGTCTCATTCCATTCAGAGAAGCCTCTGCGATTGCACTCTGGAACCTCGGGAAATCTTTGTTTTTTTTTTTTGTGAAACACAGTACAACGCAGACGCTCACATACACGTGCACACACTCACCCCTATGAACGCACGCACGCACACCCTGCCCTTATGAGCACCTCCGAAAGACTGAACCGGCGGTCGGGTCTTGAGATTGACGAAGTCACCACAGGCGCATCGCTGTCGACGGAAACATCGCCTCGCACTGAATAATATTCCGCCTAAATGAGAAACATCAGTGTCAAACCTGAGGTTTGAACTCTCGTGAGCTGGGGGTACAACCACCCTCCTAACCATCTTGCCACAGGCAAGTTCTCTAAACACTATGATGCTAAAGTTGTGTTGACCTACAAAGTTTCATGTCGACATGTTTTGCGGTTTGCGAGAAGAAAAATAGAAAAATCTTCAATTTAATATTTATATATTTGTTACTACTTGCTTTTCTTTCTTATGTGCCACATCCAATCTATTTTTTCTCATATTTTTTCCATCTGAGATTGTAGTTATATGACAGTACACTCATCAATCTTCTGGTATTTATTTATAATTAATACCAGTACACTCATCAATTGTGCTGTCATCGATACTTCGGATGAATCATCGGACGGAAAACCAAAGCAAAGGACAGATGGAAAACCAGATGGAAAACCAAAGCAAAGGACAGTAACTTGACAGTACTGGAAGTATTAATCTTGACAGTACAAGTAATTGCACAAGTTTCAGCGAGATAACAAGCACTTCCTTTGTACTCCCTCTGTTCCAAATTAGTTGTCTTTCATTTGTACAAAAATGGATGTATCTAGACATGTTACAAGTATAGATACATCCACTTTTGTACAAATGAAAGACAACTAATTTAGAACAGAGGGAGTACGTCGATGAACCACATCCTTTGTGCATTTCACCAATCCACTGCAGTGCCGCCGCATTGCAATGACTCTGCAAAAGGCCTACGGGTCTTCTGTTGAGAACACAGAGCATTTTGAATTTAGTTCCCACGGGAAGTTTCCGCAGTTTTTTGGATATTTTTTTGGAATTATTACAGCTTTACTTACACCAGCCGACCAGCGGACGCGTCACGCGTACCGGTATGATTTGGAAACAAAGCCGATCGACCCCAGAGTCGGATTCCAGCTTGAATCTCGTTCGATGTGCTTGGCGCCAACGCTACCCTGAACTTGCATCAGACTTGGAGCCGAACTCGGACTCGCCGCGACGCGCAGCCCGTCCGTCGCCAATAAAGGAAGGCCCTTCGCCATGGCCTCCTCCCTCCACATCTCATACTCTGCTCCACCCCCAACGCGCAACCAGCGATCGATCGAGCGAGATGGCGTCGTCCGAAGGCAGCGCGCACGCGCAGTGGAGGAGGTTCTTCGACGGCGCCGGTGGTGCTAACATCTTCGAGATCATCGACGCCGCCGTCGCCGTCGCCTCGCTTGACCACCCCGCCGAGCTCAAGCAGAGGCGCGAACGGATCGCGCAGAGGCTCTACACCGGCGGTATCCTCTCCTGTGGCGACGATTCGGTTGCCAAGCCGTTGAAGGGATGCCGGTCCGTGGTCCTGAGCAAGAAGGAGACCGGCCAGCAGCGAGTTTCGCAGAGAAGGCCACGGCGCCGGTCAAGAACGAACTCGCGCGCAAGAACTTCACGAAGCCTCCAGCCGCCGCTGCAGACAGGAACAAGGCACCGGCGCAGCCATCGGAGCAGAGCATGGAGGCGATGCTGGCGACCGCGAAGCGCAGGCTGAAAGACAGCTACAAGGAATGCGAGGACGCGAAGCGGCAGCGCAAGATCCAGGTGGTCGAGGCGCCGGAGATGGCGAGGCAGCGGCAGAAGAATCAGAACCAGAACATCCGGCGGCGGGACCAGGTCCGATGCAAGGCCACCATCGCCGAGGGGCGCGCCCTGATGTCTACTATCCGGGCTAGCTTGGTTTAGGTCGCTCCGTAGTCCTGATTCCAATGTGAACAAGATCTTCTATCTCGTGTAGTTTTAGCCTCTGCATCAGTTCATGGTACTGTGATGGATGTTTATTTGTTTTCTATCTGGTTCTGTACGAGCTGATGTATCCATGACAAGATGATGCAAGTTGTATAAAGAGAAAATGATGGTTCTGCTTCCTGTTTGTATGAATTGGTAACGTTAGTGTTATGAGATTTGAGGACATGTGTTATTTACCTAGGAAGGGTAAACGAATTATCACTGGCAATATGAGATCAGCGCACCAAAATGCTTCTGCAATTTCAGGAACAGTTAATCCTAACATAGTTGTTAATAATAGGACAAAAGTATATATACAAAAAGGATGCATCTATAGTTGTTAATCTTATAGACAGAAGAAATACACATCACTGTCAGAACTGTTGAATAACATGAAGTTATGGAACCTTATATATAGATCGTCTCAAATTGTACATCATAAGGCTCAGACCGTATATCCGACATTCATGTCTGTTTTTGTCGTTTTCGTACACAACCAGTAATTCAGATAGCTTGTAGGCAGAGCGATGACACGAAGCAAAGGGAAATGAGAGTGACAAACCAAGGCAAGCTTCCACTGTCCTTGCGGAAGAAGAGCGCCTCATAGACCGGGGCGTTGATGGCCACTATCGCCACGCACAGAACGGCCTGCAGGAACAAAGGTCCCAAACCTTCTGCACCTTCACGCCACAACACTCTACCCAGTCCGGCCACCATGCAGACCAGGTTGAACAGCGCGATTGTGGACATGATTACAAACATCCCCGAGATGGGTCCGAACTCCATCTTCCCCTTCTTGTACCGCTCCAGAGCTTGCGAGTCGTCCACCTTCACTGTCAGCTCGAATCCGGACTCGGAGACGCCCAGCATTCCCCCGATCGTGTCGATGGCTGCCAGGAGGTATGAGGTGGTCCTTCTGATGAACCACATCCTTTGTGCGTTCCACCACTCCACTGCAGTGTCACCGCATTGCAATGACTCTGCTAGGCTGCAGGAGTATGCAGCCACCGCGACGTAGCCGAATGGAATGATCCAGGGGCTGGTTATCTGAAGGAATTGCAGATGCAAGTATCGTGTCAGTATTGAACCACGGCACATCAAAATGAGCTTGGAAACATACTGTACAACGTTAGATTACCTCAGGGAAAACAGAGACGCCACCGAGGAAGCAAAGTGAAGGTACCATGGCATAGTAGAAAGTGGGAAAGCTGTTCAGGGCCCAGAAGCCACAGACCGAGTAACCCATTTGAAGCCCCAGCTTGATCTTACCATGGCCTAATAAAAAGGGGCTATAATTGGAGAGGGAGATTTGGAGGAACCCTTCTGACCATCTCTTGTGCTGAACCAGGATCTGGCCTAGTGAGGTAGGGGCCATGCCTAAGAAGCCCTTCCTTACAGGGTTGTAGTACACCGATCTCCACCCACGGCATTGGATTTGCAATCCCGTGATTACATCCTCCAGTGGGCACTCATATCTAACTCCTTTCTGCAATTCAGAAACACAAACTCAGCAACATGTCAATATGCGATCTGAATAATAGTACACACATAAAAGGAAGAACATCTTTCAGGCTTCACCAAGGAATTTGTGTATATGTTCATTAATGCGAAGTAGATCGATGAAATGTTCATGTCAGATTTGTGGAAAGAGATAAAGAGACCTCAATGCCCCACAGGGTGTCATGCTCATACGTGCATGTCACGAGTGACTTCGACATTCTTTCCAGCTCATCGGCATTTTCTGCTGTCCCCACCCCTCTAGCCCAATCTTCCTTGTAATCTTTACTATATATTTCCCCACACAGTGTCTCTCTCCGATGGAAGCAGCCAGTGCCATAGTAACACATTCCACCCCATCCATCCAAGCAAGGGTGATCCAACTGAACATCAATTCAGTGAAAATAAAAATCAGGATTAGTCTCAACTGATACATTGTATGGCTTGGGACATAAGTCTGTCCTCCATTGAATTTTAAGAGGTGCTATATAATATTTCTATTGACCTCATTGACAACATTGATGGGATTGCCGTAGATGTCATCGTGCACCACATTGTCAAAGTTCTGAGGGTACTGCACAAAACCAATATCTTGACCTTGCTCTTCATCTAGGAAGAAGCACAGTGCATCTCTGATGGACTCCGAATTGTTAGAGTACATATCGCAATCAACATTCAGAATGATCGGACTGTTGCTTATCACCGAAGATACCCTTATCTACACCATTGAATTTATTCAGGAGTATCAAAAAAAATCAGGAGTTATAGAAACACAATGCAGCTTTATTCTAAATGGTAATTCTAGAAAATCTTTAATATACCAAACAGGGAACAAATGACCTACCAAAGCATTTAATGACCCAGCTTTGAAGTGATGCTTTTCTTGTGGTCTCTTCTCGCGTGCCATATACACAAGTTTCGGCAGTGCATTTCCATCAACATCAACGGTCTTCCGTTTATTTCTATCAATCAGAATCTAACGATGGTGAAAAAAATTGATCAGATGGGATCATAAAAATTATGCAGACAAGAGAGAGAAATTTCATTATTCCATTACAGTTTCCTGTGAAGATAGATTTTTCACTGGATCAATATCAACCATGTCAGGGTCGTTTTGCATCAGGCTGCATGTGAATTAAGCCAAATAGGCATTTATGCGTTTATTTTTACTTGCTGATTCCCCAATCCATTGCGCAGTTGGATAATTAAAAAATAAACTACAGTTGTATTTTTTACACAAATATGATCCTTAATACTTCAATAATTGTAAATGTTCTGGTGTACACTGATTATTTCCACTTATATAGTCTGGAAACACTAAAATAAGTGATGTATATCTCTTTCTTTTTCCTTCCGATTACTGTGGGATTTCTAGCTTCCCGGAGCGATCATGGAAGCTCCAATACTGATATAGATTGCCTATAATTATTCATCATAGGTAGTTGATAGATATACAAACATTTTTATTATTTCCACAACACTTTAATTTAGCTGTTATAACCAGTTTACCAGCTCTGTATTAGCTACACAAGTTGTTTTTCAAACTTATCATAGTTAACATACTATCTGAAATCAATTGCCATGTACTGCATCTAGTAGTCAGACTCTGACCAAACTACCAATTTTTACCTGGACTATTGAAGGGTGATCTTCAGAAGTTATCGTCTCATTCCATTCAGAGAAGCCTCTGCGATTGCACTCTGGAACCTCGGGAATCTTTCCTGAATGTACTACTGAGTTTACGCGATTTGTCATATCTTTGTACAGCTCCTGCAATTCAGAAAAGCGAAGAAAACCTAATAAGAAAATGATGTGTTGGTTTCACAGCCTTACACAGCACAACTGAAAGGCCAGGAAGCACCCACACCAGTAACTATTGTATCAGGAATAAGCACAACATCATTTCTTTTGAGATAAGCTACATTGCATCAGAATAGATGCAGAACAAGTTTGTGCTCTACCTTCATGCGAAGCAATTCTTGAGGGCTACAAGCATCATGAGGGGTAGCTGCTTCGGCAAAGTAGGCAGCTGGTGACCTGGGCTCCACCTTGTAATTTTTGCAAAATGGAATCCAGTGCTTTGCAAATTCAGATGCCTCATAGAGAGCATAGAACGTTACAGCGGAACCAGCATCATCAGATAAATAGACGTTTAGCTTCTCTGGTGGGTAGTCATAAGCCATGACAGATAGAACAGTGGAGATGACAAGCATCGGTGGTTCAAGAGCTGGGTCCGCTGTACACACAAATATGTCCACACCGGGAAGCTGGTCCTCGCCATAGCTGTTTGTAGCCAGTACTTTAGCAAGTCATTCACTGGTGACATATATAATAGAGTCAAACAAATTTTGTTCACGTGCTGTTGTTATGCAGATATCAACTATCTGAACTGTGTAACCAGCCATGAATGTGCAGTATTACAATATCCATGGAGGTCCTGGATGGAGCATTAGAGTGTCAGATTTGGTAGTAGTCATAACTCCTAGCTGAAATACAACTATATGATGAATCATATTCTAGCATGGCTGTGATCATTCTTTTTTTGTACCCACAGCTCTGTTACTTCGGCCCAAAACTAAACAGAATCAGAAATCTGGTGTTGTCACATGCTAAGTATATTTAGTAGCACAGACCACAAAGCCACAAATATTTTTCCACGAGTTAATACTATTGTTAATTTCTTCATAAGATAATTCTCAATTCGAATGGCCTAATATATCTGGGCATAAAATAAATGTGACCGACAGATCAGCCTAAAGCTCTGGACCACATCTGGATTGCAACAGAAAATGGGTCAGGTGCTATCGACACTGCAGTCATACACTAATTGTTCTCCATGTCACATTATTCGTTAATAAATATTAAATAGGTCTTCATGGATCACAGATTCCAAGTGCCTGGACTTGCTCTGATTCGGAATCTGGATCACAAAGTCTCTAGAGTCAAGCCCCTGAAGTGAACTGACATGCCACCAAATTTCCACTTGCCCAGCTAATCATTTCGTCAAACACTAGCTCTGCATCCATCCAAGCAGAACAGAAAGCAAAAAAAAAACTTAGATTAGCCGCTCACCTTTCGGAGAGGCGGTCCTTGAAGGTGGTGCGGCGGATCGGGTTCCACCGCACGGAGAGGGTGAGGACCCAGTAGAGGCCGAACCAGAGCTCGGCGACGAGCAGCCCGAGCGAGGCCCGCCACCCCAGGCTGCTGCTGTCTCTCGGCGGGATGTGGGTGGCCCTGTACAGCCATATCAGGAGGATCCCGGCGAAGACGGTGCCCGCGTATAGCCGGTACGCCACCATCCGCTTCGGCTTCTCCGTCGCGAACAGCGGCGGTCTGCCGCCCGCGACGGCGGAGATGCTGCTCCCGGCCATCCTGCCTGCTAGCGAGAGTGGAGCTGGTGGGTCTGGGCCCTGGACTCCTGGGTCAGAGAAGTGCAGGCGGGTGGTCAACGCTCCGTAGCAGCCGTCCCTATGTTAAAACTTTTTTTTTCGAGGGTACGCCAAAAGCGTACACAACGTTTATAGAAGGTTACAACAAATTTAACATGTCAGGGCTCACTCTGGACCAGAGAAGCGACAGACAACACCACACACGCCGACACTAGGCCTACTCTCGCGTCATGATTTCTCCTCCACCTCTCCTCGCCATGTTCCAGAGCTTGAACTCGTCCACAATTCGATCAACCAACACAGTCACCGTGAACTGTTGGCTGACATTGTTGAAGAGCCTCGCGTTTCGCTGCTTCCAGATGCTCCAGGCTATAAGCACGACATAGGTATCGAAATCTCTCTTGTTGGCCTTGTCGAACGACCGTCTAGCAGCTAGCCACCAGTCCGCAAAGATGTCCGTCGCTGTCGGAGCCTCAATCCGCACTCCCGCTGCTCGCAGACAAAGAAACCAAACTTCCCTTGCAAAGACACAGTTCACCAGGACGTGCTCGATCGTGTCTGCGTCCTGCAAGCATGTGAAACAGTCGCTCAACTGCTCCTGCAAACCATGGCGCATGCGTCGATCCGAGGTCCAGACTCGGTGCTGAACCGCCAGCCAGTAGAAAACTTTACACTTGAGCGGAGCATGCGACTTCCAAATGCAAGCAGCCGTAGCGAACCTGGTGTTGCCATGGCAGAGCATGAGGCACGTGGAGCTCGCCGTGTAGTGCTTGCTGTTGGACCAAGGCCAGATGAACTTGTCCTGCTCCTCCGCGTCAAGAGTGACGCTGTGAATCCGCGTCCACAACCTGGCACATTGTCGCGCCCCTTCCTCACACAGCACGCTCTCCAGGTCATGCATCCAGGCGTCCTCGACCATCGCGCTCTCGACCGACCTGATGTTCTTTCTCCGCGTGCTCGCAGCCCCGAAAACCAGTGGCGCAATTTGCTCTGCCGTTTCTCCGCCAATCCATCGATCTCGCCAAAAAAGGATCTGGTCACCCCTACCAATTTGAATCTGAGATAAGCTTCTGAAAACGTCGCCTGCGCTGTCATCCTTGAGCATCGGCAAACCTTGCCAAGGCCTCGATGGATCCGTCCTACGGAGCCACTCCCAGCGTGTTCTGAGCGCAAGTCCTTGTAGTTTCAGACACTTGACGCCTAGTCCTCCGAATATGTTAAAACTTTGACATACTATTGCAGGTCCAACTGGACTGGGCATATGGATATAGACACCACAGTTCGATGGATAAAAATCGGACGAAGTTAAGTAAAACAGTAGACAAACAAGGGAAAATTCTCATGAACCGAGCATGCCATGGTGGCCAGACCGGAGCTTCACTGTTGGGGGTCGGACCATCCTCCACCACAGCATATGCGGCGGCCGCCGCTTCACGCTGCCTCTGGTGCGTCGTGCCATCCGGGTCTAGGACTGCTCTTGACATTCTCTTTGTTTTTTATCTCCTGCATTTTTTTTAGAGCGGGTACCCCTTTAAGATGTTGTAACAATGGGTCAACGTCACGACATTCTCTGAAGGTGATTGTACATAAGGATGGCACCCTCCATCTAGCAAATAAAAGAGTCATTCAACATATGTAATAATAATAATAAGTGGAGGAACAACAAAAAGGAACCACACAAAACTTACATTCCCCACTCGGGCATAGCACCCGACAAACTTGTTGATGCAGTCTTGGATGCATGCCCATCTATGGCGGAGAGATTAATCGGTGCGGCTTGCTTCCGGTTCTTCATTGAACATTTGATGTATTTTCCAAAATTCCGAGGTGTTTGATTCATCACCGGAATTGCTTAGCGCCAACCAAGTCTTGCACAACAACCCATCCTCATTAACGGAGTAGGGATTTCCTCTTCTTCGCTACGGATCAGGCATTCAACCAACAAGTGTATCAATTAACTACCGTCCTAAAACTAGATCCTACAACGGTAAAAAAGGATGACCGAACACTAGTCCGGCTCCGTTGTTGCCCAATCCGCCGCCGCTGCATTAACCCTGGCAAGCTGGCGGCGCGGCTATCTTATCCTCCAGCAAGCAGCAGCGAGCGAGCTCCTCGTCGTTCGGGGGCGCCGCGCTAAAACCTCCCAGTAGAGGTCGGTCTCGGACAACCCATATCCACTGCCGGAGTCGGTCATGGTCGAGCGTTCGGGAGGGGAGAGAACTCAGGAGGGGAGAGAACGGGGAGAGAGTGGAGTGGATCGGGGAGAGTGGGGTAGGGTTTGGTCCGGGATGGGATGGAGTGGGGTATATGTAGGTCGGACTGGGCCGGATCCGACGTGGCGGGCGCATCCCCTCACTCCCCAAGCCCCCTCCCCCACATATGGGTTGGATATGAGAGCTGCCAGACAGGCCGGACGTTTGGTCTAACTTTGGGGGTCCAGTTGGGTGGTGATTTATGTTCGGGTCGTGTCCAGACTATCCGTCCGGACATGGGATACGGGGGTTCCGGTTGGAAATGCTCTTATCAGACTAACAATCTTCCCGTCGTACTACAATGAGAGCTGACACGCTGTATAAGACACTAGCTTGTGCAATAAACGTTTACAAAAACCAGTTACTAGCTTAACAGACACATCGCTCTGGCTAATACTACTCCTCCGAAAATGATTGATACAGACTTGTCTAAATACGGATGTATCTAAACATATTTTAATACGTAGATACATCCGTAGTTTGACAAATCTGTGTCAACCATTTCTGATCGGAGGGAGTATTATTTATAGAGTTACATATTTCTCCTTTCATTTGTGTATGGTTCACCACTCGACCTGTTCCTTTCCATTTTGCACCTTGCACTTCTTGGCCGCCACCATCCAGAGGCCAGTGTATTTTAAATGACTTTAGTAAAGAAATAATGGAACAAATTGATTTTGCTAATTCTGACTTGCATGAGAAATCAGGAAATAAGTTATTAAAAGGTTTACTAAATCTAATTCACCTGAGAAATGATGAAATAAAATTTTAAATGGTTTTACTAATCCGAAGTGTAAATTGGGTTCAAGTAAGAAGTGTAAGCACATTTCCAAAAATCTACATAACTGCAATTCAGCAAACTTAAGTCGGACTTTTCAGAATAGATTTAGACATAAGAACTATTAGTTCACTTAGATGTGGACATATTTAATGTTTATTTACGAAAGACACATTTGCGTGTGTCGTCTCCTAGCTCAAAAAATTTACTTTAGGTATGACGATGTGTAAGATATTGCTCGAATTTTAATCGGCACCAAGCAAATTGATGTTTCTGTGGCGTGTCTGAGAAATTGACACAAAATAAAATTGCCCCGTGCACCATTATGTCTGCTACCGTTGTTGGAACGTGCTCTGCCGCACGGTAGAATGCAGGTAAGCATATATACTCTTCTTGTTAAAATGCTCGAGCCACTCGCTAATCGTATAGAAGAACTGTGGGTGTACATTGTCGGCTTAAATATAAACAATTCGAGATGCCCAACAAAAACACATGCGTGGCAGCACGCCAAATTACGTCAAGCTCTGGGCTGTTCAAACAATCGCAACTTGCAACTATTTTTGGTTGTCCTGTAACTGCGACCCTTTTGTAGGCCTTTTCTAGTCTTCAGGTTACTCCGGAGAAGATTTTAGCCTGATATCGCAACATGCCTTTGGGACGCCAAACAACTGAGCTCACCAACAGCAGGAGGTGGAACTGGTACTGCAGCATCAGCATGTGATGTTCAGTGAGAAACACAGCATTCGACGACCAAGGTGATTCAAAGTGAGGACAGACTGAGAACAAACCAAGTCACTGGAGAAACCAAGCATTGAGCTCTAAAGTCCTTCTCCGTTTACTTGAAGATTTCTGAGCCCATTGAATAATGACAGAGCTTTAAGCTCACCGCCAGCCCTCATGTCCCTCAATCTCCTACGCAGTATCTGCGCCAAATCAAAGGGAGGAAACGTTGAGACATCAACGGATAACCACATGACACACGGAGAAAAGCAAAGCAGCTGCTTGAGCTGTGCTGACTTACGTATTGTGAACGATATAGGATTCTCCGTTCACTGATGCATAGATCTCTGGCTAGCTGTTTTAGCAGCAAGGTCCTGGTGGCTTGCTTTGAATTGATGGAAACTTCTGGAGAACCCTTGGCGCCCTGAAACATTATTTGTTGACTTAAAACTGACACATCAACGGAATAATTTTAGTGTTGAATGAGCATGGTTTTGCATATCCTGATAAAGCATTCCCCATAAAACTAGTAGGAATGGTGAGGTCTTCAAATCGAGAAATTCACTGGTGAGATATGCCATAGAGAAGAACTAACCTCTAAATACTTCGTATATTTTTTTATACTCGATTCACAACAGTCCAAGATAAACTGAAGAGCCTCCTCGTCCAGCTCAGGATAATTAACTGCAGGCTTGGACGAACCTTTATTGGATGCGGCAACAGCCATCTGCAGGGATAGGTAACATAAGCATTCTCTGTTGACCAGCCTTGTTCTAGTTCTATCAGCAAAGTTCTGAATAATCTGTGCAAAATAACAGTACTAACCTCCTCAAAGCGTTGAATCATATCAGGAGGGCTGACCACGAGGAAGGCATAAGCCATCAGCTCAACTGGCCACCCTGTGACCCTCAAGGGGAAAATTTCGGACCTATTAAGGGTGAACATATCCTCTTTAGTCAATAGAAGTACCAAGTATATAATAACTTTGATAGTTATCAGAAATATACGAAACAAGTTAATAAAATGAAAACATTATTACACATAATACTGAACTGGTGGTATTTTCCCAGAGAAGTAGAGAACATACAACTTCAAAGGTTCTCTCAAAGATAAAAAGGTGATACTAACAATGAACAAGAGTTGGAATTGTTTGTGGGATTCATGTCCCGGTTTAGGTTCCATTTGCATAACAGGCTATGTAATACTTTAGCAGTTTTGGGGTTCCTGTCGCCATTTTCTTTGGCCTTTCGGCAAAACAATTGTCATAAATACAATGGCTATGTGCATCTCACGATGCACACACTAGGAGAGTTTTCTGATTTTCCCTTCCATTATCCAAAAATGTGAACCATGTCAAAATGTATGAATGGATGTACATCTACAAAATATTTTTTCGAAACATGAGCAGGAACTTTACCATTTTATTAGGGGGATAACGAAACACTGAACTAACATGGATGCGAACACCAAAACGTCCCGAGAAATCAACACCACCGACACAAGTGATAGCACCTCAAACTCTTTTTTTTTATCGAGAAAAGTGATTAAGAAGTTTCTTCTCAATAAAATGTGTAACAAACCCAATAAACAAACAAAATTCTATTTGTTGTATTTTATTCTTGATACCATCGCGAAGTAAGAACAAGAACATGCCAAGAAATATCCTAGTCTAATCAATTCTCGTATAACCTTGACAAAATAATAGAAATATAAGAAATTCCACAAAGAAACTAGGTAAATGTTTTGTCTCTCTCTACAAGTAACAGACCATAAGAATGAGGGCACTTACTCTGTCAAACCATGTCTATTTAGTGCCTGTAATTTCTCTTTGTAGCACTCATCAGACTTGTTAAGAGACACCAAGAAGTCAACTGAATCATTTGGGTTTGTTCCCTCTTTTGGAACAAAGCCGTATGAAAGCAATAGCTCACCACTGGACTTCTTCCCATAGGATATAAACACCTGAAGAGGTTAAATAAATGGACTAGTTAAGTGATAGCAACTTCTATTTAAAAACTCAGCTAAATTATATACTGCATGGAATAAGACGAATTGGCCCCAGGAGTAACACATAAGGCCGTGATAAACATATCTCATCTAACTACACTTCCAAATAAAAGAAGCATAGCGGCCCATTTGAAATCAAGTTTATTATGTATGTAAATTAGACAATGGATAAAGTGTATGGATGCAGAGCTCTAGTGGACATAGCCTGTACAAGACACCAGATGATTCAGTACTTTAAATACCAGTCTCTTGCTACAATAAAGGGTGCCCGACATGCTAGATGAAGTTACATTTCAACTAAGATTCACAGTTCTGTAACACCAAAAGAATATGCAACTTGCCTTCTGAAAACTAACATTAGTACATATTTTGATCACCCTTAATCTCATGAACGTGAAAATTACCAATAGAAGAAAGAGACTAATGGCCTCGTGTTAACTAATTCAGTATGGAGAATACCAGAGTTAAAGAACAAATGAACATGTTACCTGCTCACCTGGTTGATATGAACGGTCAGTGGTGAAGACTATTCCTTGCGACGACTTATCATAATCCAAGAACGCATCTACCTGGAAAGATGATTTTGCTAAGAAAAATATATAACAATTACACTTCAGGAAGATTTAGGAAATGACGGCAAACAGGGAAAACTGTGGGGCGTGTGGTTCTTAAGGAATTTGGTACAATATCGACAATGATTCTTTGTAAAAAGAATTGCGGGACTTGCAGCAGCTTATAGAATTATATTGAATATTGATGAGGATTTTGTAAAATACAGAATGCAATACCTCAGGGCTATGGTTAAGCATATCTGCCCAAGGAACTAGTGCGACCCTTCCATCCATTGATTCTAAACGAACCTGCAAAATAGTCCAGTGCAGTGTGCACATTAATATTAGTGGAAATAACAGCAACAGCAAGCAAAAGTATTTAATGAAAAGGACTAGTAGATAAGCAAACAACGTAAAGCAAGGCTTGCATCATATTTAGTAGCATCATAACACTCTCTTACCAGACGTGAAAAGAGAATGCCAAAGGACCATCTAAAGTTCTCCATGCTGTATACCTAAAATAAGAAAGCAGAAGCACAAAAATGAAGAATCGATGTATGATAATATTCACATATTTGGTGTCATCAGACCATATATTTGTTTGAGTAACCACTTTCTTGGTTTGTTTTAATAGTGAAAGCCAAACAGCTAAATACCATCAGCATTCTTTAGTCATACCATGTCCGGAAAGCTTAAATAATCGAATTTATGCCATGTGTGTAGAAATAAGGTGGAATGGTGTTGCAACAAACTCCCGACAAAATTGGCTGATGGAATCGTCTTATTTATTTGACTTGCAATAAAATGGAGCCCGGGTGAATGCCCAATGTCACTAACAAGAATAGTCTTCCAAACCCCCTATTGTATTCATCAGTTTGAACAAATAATGTAGCAATGTTTGTGAATCATACCTCCTTGGGAACAAATCTGGATATTTAGAAAATATTCGATCTCGAAGGTCGTTGTATCTGCCAAAACCATTAGGCATAATTCTAGTGAAGGTCACCAACAGAGGAGGAAACTTCGTTTGATAAATGAGTAGTACAAGAGCCGACAAACTTACGTCCCAATCACATCACTGATCCTTGAAATTGCACGTTCCCTGATTGGAGAAGCCGCCAAGTACGCATCTATCTCTGTGCGAGTCCTGCAATGACAAACAAAGGCTGTACAAGATTGAGAATGCTATCTCAAAAAAAAACCACTGGTCGTAATCACTTGGGCGTCATGCCAACAGTATCCTTCGGGCCGCCATACCAGTAGAGAAGCGAGTAAGGCTGCCTAGGCAATGCGTCGATGTAGCTGCTCCACCTCGACGAGCCCTCCAAACTGGCTTCGCTGATAAGGTAGGTGGCGAGAAGCGGCCAGTCCGGGACAGAGTACCTCTTCATCACATCCCCCACCTCACGGTTGCTCCATTCCTGCACACGGGCACAGGAAACACGATAATTGTGAAAATTGGCATTGCAACATCAAGCACAGCTGAATGTCGTTAATGGGGTGGTGATCTGACGAGGGAGATTCTAGTAGTATCAGTTTTACCGAATCGGCGGTGATGACGAGGGACGGGGGCACGAAGAGCAGCTTCTCCCCGTTGCGGACGTTCTTGAGGGCAACGAGGCCGCGCTCGCCGACGTCCACCTTCTCGAGGGCCAGCCGCTGCTCGGGGAGTCCGGAAGCGGTGAGCCACCGCTCCAGCGACGCCGCGCTCTCCAGGGACTCGATCTCGCAGCCCCACGGGACACCTGCCTCGGCCTCGCGTTGCGCCGGAGCTGACGCGGTGGCGCGGACGGTGAAGCGGGAGGAGGAGGGGTAAGGACGGAGCCCGCGGGGTGCGCGCGGGTGCGACGGCGGCAGGAACTGTGGGCGGAGAATGGTGGTGGTGGTGGCCATGGCGAAGCCGCGAAAGTGGCGTCGGTTGTGTGCGGGTGCGGGGGGCTTATCCGCTCGTTCGTGGCGGGCTTGGGGTTTTATCGGTCGCTCTGACGGGTTGGGCTTCACCGGGCTTTGCCCACAGTTGCGTAGAGTTTTTTTTTCCTTGGTAATAATTTATGGTGGTTTGAAGATTTAGCTCCAAACTTGCTTGATAATTTTGGTGATTTAAAGGGATGACCCAGGCAATGAAATGGCTCCGCCACGACCGAAGAAGAGAAAGAAGACATAGATGGAGTCCATGTGTTGATATCTACAGATAATATTATCCTACCTGGCACGGTGTGCATCTTGGTTGGTCGGGCACTAGGTCGAGAAAGTTCGAAAAGGTTCCATCTGTACTCCTCAGAAAAGAAACTATGAATTCGAAAGAAAAGTAATCAGAAGACCCATATGTGTATGCATGGGGCTCCCGGTCGTAAGACGTGAGCATTCTCATATAGATGGAAGATGTGACCGACCTACCGAAGACTATAGAAGATGGACCTCATGTCCTCGTGAAGACATAAGCAATACATTTAAGTGTCCCGTCGTCAACACCGTTCACAAAGCTATATTGACCTAGGGCATGGACTCGGGTATTTCCTCTTGCTTCTCTTACCTTTTATTCAATCCCTTCTTGTTTTAGCTTGTTCGTGGGATTGACAACAAAATTAGGGGAAATCACCATTCCTAGATTCTATTCCAATGGATTCATAGCTCTATCCTTTTAATCGAGTTAACGTATGCTCAATTTTGTGTTTATGTGTGAGCTTTGGTGTTCTATTGGACAAAATCCAAGTTTCCACAAGAGTAACCTATCTTTTCACAAAGGATCGTGAGTATGTCCCCGGTCATGTTCGTGGCAAGCGTGTGGCCACTAAGGCGGCCAGGTCGCATCCCTCAAGAAAGGCATCAAGGACATCCATGGAAAGTGTGTCTGATCCTAAGCCAAGTGGTTCCAAGCCTAAGAATAGATCTGCTGCTCTTGCACCGCCACCTCCTCTGGTTGCAAACTTCATGACCGTGCCTCTATCGGAGTTGATTGAGAAGCGAATGCATGATGATCCCTATGCATCTCTATACACCTTGATGGTTGTTGTTTCCGGACTAGCAAAAAGCTGCCATCTTTCGTGATGTCTTTGGGATCAAGCGCACCGAGGTTGTGGAGCAAAAGGCCATGGACTTAAATTATGTCCAAGATAATGAACAACCCTTTCTCAACCTTTGTGAGTTATGTGATAAGTTGGGCCTTATCAAGATCATGTCGTTCCAACAAGATTTCAGTTAGGAGCTTGTGAAGCAATTTTATGCAATGGTGCTCATTACAAGTGGTGAGAATTATACCATGAAGTGGATGTCGTTAAAGAAATGCTTAGTGCCCCAATCCAAGTGAAGATTTGGGTTATAAAGATGAGTATGAAGAGGACGATGGTATTGCATGCCATGGGAAAGGCAATCCATGGTGGAAGGAGTGTGTTGCAGATCTTTACTATTCCGATTATTACAACTATGGTAGCGTCTCCGGGTTGACACCAATTTATGGGTACTTGTGCAAGCTTCTCCTAGCCACCATTTGCGCCAACGTTAGTGGTAGAGGCAAGGCTTGTCGGCATAAGATCAATCTTATGTACCATTTCCATCCTCAAAAGGTCAAGATCGATGTGATGGATGTATGAGACTATGAGGTATGTGGTCATGGATCGTCGCTCACTTTGTTATGGACCCTATAACTATGAATTCATCAAGCATTTTAAGCAAGGTTCTATTGCATCCATTAAGACTCGCTTTCCCACCGATACAGACCATCGCCTTTGTTCAAGCCTTCCAAGATTAAACCCAAATCTCCGACCACCTCCACCACCAAGATTTTTTGTCAACGAATGAGGAGTTGTGAGAGTCTCTAGTGGTCCATGGAAGAAGAGTGCTTTTCTCCATGCCCTTCTCAAAAAGCGTTGCATGGGGTTTAATCAAGACCGTAGGCAACGTGGCTTCAAAGTTCCTGGTGATATTCCTAAGTTTTAATACTAATGACATTGAAGGTTTTACCATGCCACCGCTCAATGAAGATGACTTTGAGAGCTTCTTTGGAGTTCCCCGACCCTACAAGGAAGAATAACAAGAAGAAGATGATGATGAGTAGGAATCTGAGTCTGGCGAGGGCTAGTTCTTTGGGGCTTTGGTGCGTAGCCTCGCTCTTTTCCCCCTTTTCGATTTCAAAGGGGGAGAAGCAACTCTATTTAGATTGCCCCTGGTTTATCTGGTTTAAATCATAATTTCTTGCTATTTCTTTGATTCTTATGAGCTTGTGTGAAACTATCCTCTATTTATTTGTGTAATGTGTGAGACTATGTCCGTGTGAATGTGGTGAGCTTTGGAACAACCTTAATTTTAGTTGTGATACTATGTCACGTGCTTTCTAGTCTCTATTTGTTCTCTTTCCAAGTCACACGGATAGGTGCAAATTTATATTTCTTGATATATTTTGTTCACTATGCACCCCCACTAATCTACGGATCTGGGGAGAGGGGGCACTTGTTAAAAATATTGTGCATTCGCATTCAAAAGCAAATTCTAAAGATGCTAAAAAATGGGAAGCTTTTTATATCGATAAATCCATTCTATTTCATTGATTTTGTAAGATTGAATAGAATCGATATTTGATTGATTGATTCGGTGGGAGTACATGGGTTTATATATTACAAGATTGACCGGGGCATCACCTTGAGACATGTTGCGAAGCTCGGTGTGGATAACGTTCTTCCAGGCATCACTGTTGCTTTGGAAGAGCTGGCGCAGGGAGGCCCAGATTTCGGCGGCCGTGGCGCCGTCATGGTCGAGCATGTTGAATATCTCTGTGGAGATGCGGGTATAAAACCACTGGACGATCGCGATATCATCTTTGACCCACTGAGGATCATCGTGCCGAGGCACGCTGGTAGCAGCGACATGGGAGCGCAGATTGCAGCGTTTGAGGTGAAGGTCGAAAAGGTGGCGCCAATGATAGTAATTGTAAGCGGCTAGATCAAGAACGATCGGAACGAACGGGCTGACGTCGGAGATGTATCCGCCAGCGAAATGGGAGCGGCGAAGAGGGTAGTAGGAAGAGGGTTGGAGATTGGACAAGAGAGTTTTGGGCAGAGGTGGAGGTTTGCGCCTGGCGGCGGCTTTGGCGGCGACATAGCCCGGAGGCGGTAGTGGTGGCGGCGTGGGTGGAGAACCCATACCCTAGGATCAAAAAACTGATACCATGTAAGATTGAACAGAATCAATATTTGATTGATTGATTCGGTGGGAGTACATGGGTTTATATATTACAAGAGGAAACCGACTTGGGCTAAACCCTAACTTGGACTACAAGCCTAATAGGATTACAACTCTAGTTGGAGTCCAACAATATAATCTAACAGGTTTATATATCATTCTATGAGCCCAGATAATAATGACATCAACCATCAAAACGGGTGATTTTGAAAGGATGTATGTATCCCTAAGTGGGTTTTTGTGTTGATAACATATAATTAGGGGGCTAGTTCTTTTAATGAGCTTTATTTATGATTAGATATATGCAAATTTGAGAGAGGTGCTACCAGGGGTTGCCACCTCGTTGAGCTACTCAATGATGTTTGTCTTTGACTATGGGGCCTAGATGGATATGTCTCTCAGACCTCAGTGTTGAAAATATAAGCAATTTAGCAATTGATTTAATCCGCAAAAACAGTAAACAATTTATGACTAGAATAATCATAATTAAACTAATCATGCGATCTACTAAAACATTAGATAAACAGAACAAATCTACAGCATATACTACTAGCAGAAATTGTAGTAGTAACTCGAACAGGAAGATCAGGAGATCATACTGTGTGGCAGCAGCGGAAGCGTTGGTGTTCACGTTGTCACCCATGTCGTCGATGAATAGGCTGCCGATGTCGGGGAAGAAATCGTCGTTGGGGAAGAACTCGAAGCCAGTAGTCGCGCGAGTGCGCTCCCCAAAAACCTGATCGCCCCTCTCCCGTACAGGATCACAAGAGGCGGGGTTCCGGAGGCCTAATGTCCTTCAACCGGTGCACGCCGGAAGACGGGATGGAGAAGACTTGGAAGACGGCGGCGCAATGTTCTGGAACTGGAACGGCGAGCGACCATGTGTTGCACGTAGTGGCGGCTAGGGTTCGCCCAGCCAGTATATATAGTGCAGGTCGGGTAGGACGTGGGCGCAGCCGCACGATCGAGTCGGTAACAGCCCCACTATCCAAAGGAATCGGAAATGGAAAAACAATTAACGTGTTCGTTAATTATTAATCAATGACTCAATAATTTTTCCGAACAGCAAAGATATAACTCGGCTTGGCGAGATTCCCGCAACCAGCGGCGCGATGCGGCGTGTCGTGACGTGACGAGACGAGCGAGCGGCGGCGGAGGAGGAGGAGTGCGCGGGAGATAGCCTTCTGTTCTCATAAGCACACTAAGTGGCTCAACACTCCACCTTATAAGGTGGTGCAACTCTCTCCCAACTAGCAGTATGGGACTAAACGTTAGTCCCACTCCACACACAGCCATATGCACATGGGCCAATGAGAATTTCAGAATTTTTAAGTTGGGCTTTGGACCAAAGGCCCACTAGCAAAATGCTAGTCAAAATTCCAACAATCCCCCACAAAGTCTCATTGGCAAATATCAGTTCCAAAACATTGTTTTATATACCGGTACTTAGTTAAGACTGTTAAGTTGAACTTCCACTTAGAAACTTATGCTACACTATATCAAATTGGATAGTGGACTATGCCTTGAACTACAAGTTTGCTGCGACCTAGTTTCACACAAATCCTTGACCGATACTGTGCTGCCGCAAGGCTTCCCCGCGGGTGGAGCTTATGCGTCATACTCCAAGACCTTTCATGAGTTTATTAAAGAGCACCCAACTCTCACGGACTACGACGTTTAATAGTCAGACTCATATAGGTGTATTCCTCAAGAGATGCTCTGCAGGACAACATCTCCGCTTATAAAAGTAAGCCGCTTGGAACACATTAAGATAAGTATCAACCTGCCATGCAGATCAGGAGAGTATTGCATCTTCACGGAGTGGGAAAATAATGTAGGGGTACTCTCCTCTCAGCTGACCAACAACTTGTCGCCCACTTCTAATTCACGGGATCTCCGATCACATAGAATGATTTACCACTGTGGACAACTCATACCGTGGGTCTCAAACCCATCTCCCTCGATGCACTATCTATCACATTACGTGATAAACCATTTATGAAGGGATCTGCCAAGTTCTTAGACGTTTGGATATAATCTAACGCAATAACTCCGGAGTTTCTCAATTTTCTGACAGATTTCAATCTCCTCTTCACATGCCTTGATGACTTCAAATTATCCTTAGAACTTTTAATCTTAACTAGCACAGTTTGATTATCATAGTTCATAAGGATGGCGGGTATTGGTTTTTCAACCACAGGTAAGTCCATCAAAAGCTCACGAAGCCACTATGTTCAACAGTGGTTGTGTCTAACGCTGTGAGTTCTGCTTCCATAGTTGACCATGTTAAGATGGTCTGCTTGCAAGACTTTTAGGAAACAGCGCCACCACCGAGTGTAAACACATAACCACTCGTGGCCTTAATCTCATCAGCATCAGATATCCAATTTGAATCATTATAACCCTCCAGTACCTTCGGATACCCGGAATAGTGAATTCCATAGCTCGCAGTGCCTTTTAAATAACGCATAAATCTCTCAAGAGCATGCCAATGATCATCTCCCGGATTAGAAACAAACCAGCTCAACTTGCTCACAGCAAAAGAGATGTCAGGTCTCGTGGCACAAGCCAAATACATAAGCGAGCCAATAATCTGAGAATATCTCAGTTGATCTCTAGCAATCCGATTATTCTTTCGGAGCATCACACTAGTATCATATGATGTCGGAGAAGGTTTGCAGTCATCATACCCGAAGCGACTCAAGACCTTTTCCACATAGTGAGACTGAAGCAGTGTAATCCCACCATTACCATCTATCAGCAGCTTGATGTTCAAGATAACATCAGCTACTCCTAGATCCTTCATCTCAAAACAACGAGATAAAAAATCCTTAACATCCTTAATTAAATCAAGGCTGGTTCCAAAGATCAGTATGTCATCGACATACAGACAGAGAATAACTCCCTCGCCCCCACCATAGCGATAGTACACACACTTGTCAGATTCGTTTACGATGAATCCTGCAGCAGTCAAAGTTCTTTCAAACTTTTCATGCCATTGCTTAGGAGCTTGTTTTAGGAACACGGCGTTTGTGCACCTGGGAGCATGTGCTCTCGGGTTTTTCGAAAAAATATAGAAAATTGAAAACTTATCAAAATATTCCGAAAAAAATCATGCACGTACCTGAGCATGGCACATGTCATCGTGCAAAATTACGCGACGAAATGATATCGTGGCCGCCCTGTGCAAAAATAACAAATCACAGATCTGAAAATTCAAAATTTTGGATGCTATTTTCTGTCAGAATTTTGTCATTTTTGCACAGGGCGGCCGCGATGTCATTTCATCGCCAAATTTTACACGATGACATGTGCCATGCTCAGGTACGTGCATGATTTTTTCGTAATATTTTGATAAGTTTTCAATTTTCTATATTTTTTCGAAAAAACCGGGAGCACATGCTCCCGGGTGCACTTTGGAGTTTCCGTTGTTTTAGGCCATATAAAGACTTCAACAACTTGCACACCTTTGCTTCCTGACTAGGTACTACAAAACCATTGGGCTGATCCATATAAATTTCCTCATGTAACTCTCCATGTAGGAAAGTCGTCTTAACGTCCATTTGATGAACGAGAAGACCATGCGAGGCAGCCAACGAAAGTAGCACTCGAATCGTGGTCAGTCTAGCCACAGGTGAGTAAGTATCAAAGAAGTCTTCACCTTTTTTCTGGGTATAACCCTTGGCCACAAGCCGCGCCTTGTACTTCTCAATAGTACCATCAGGCCTAAGCTTTTTTTTGAACACCCACTTACATCCTACAGGTTTACACCCATAAGGACGATCAGTGACTTCCCAGGTTCCGTTAGCCAAGATGGAATCCATCTCACTACGGACAGATTCCTTCCAGTAGTCAGCATCAAGAGATGCATAGGCTTCTGAAATGGTATTGGGTGTGTCATCTACAAGGTACATAATGAAATTATCACCAAAGGACTTTGCAGTACTCTGTCTCTTGCTCCTAACAGGAACTTCATTGTCATCCTCCACAGGATTATCGGTGTGTTCTATCGAAATGGTAGGATCAACTAATTCCTGACTAGATGTATTGGGTATCTCCTGATTTGATGAGCTAGGCATATCCTTCATGGGAAAGATATCCTCAAAGAAAGTCGCATCCTTCGACTCCAAAATCGTACCAACATGAATGTCGGATACCTCAGATTTTACTATCAAAAAATATATAACCAATGCTATGGAAAGCATAGCCCAGAAGAACACAATCCACGGTTTTTGGTCCAAGCTTGCGCTTCTTGGGAATTGGTATATTGACTTTCGCCAAACAACCTCAAGTACGTAAGTAAAAGAGTCTCGTATTTTTCCTTTCCCATTCCTCAAATGGAGAAACGGTTTTATTCTTTGTAGGAACTCGGTTTAGGACATGACAAGTTGTCGATAGAGCCTCCCCCCACCATGCCTTGGAGAGACCCGAAGTATCTAACATGGCGTTAACCAAATCGGTTAGAGTTCGGTTGTTTCTTTCAGCCACACCATTTGACTGAGGTGAGTAGGGAGACGTCCTCTCATGTAACAAAAAGAATCAAACTCATTGAAAAAAATACTCTCCACCACAATCAGACCTTAGCAGTTTAATTTTCGGATCAAGTTGGTTCTCTGCTTCAAATTTATAGATTTGAAAAAGTTCAAAGCCTCATCTTTTGATTTCAGCAGATACACATAACAATATCTAGTGGAGTCATCAATTAGCGTCATGAAATATTTCTTTCCGCCTTTTGTCAACACGCCATTCATCTCACATAGATCAGAATGTATAAGTTCCAGCGGTGCCAAGTCTCTTGCCTCAGCAGTCTTATGAGACTTGCGAGGTTGTTTAGCTTGCACACACACTTGACACTTGGAACCTTTGACAGTTGTAAATTTCAGAATTAAATCCAAACTAGCTAGCCGCGTCATGCAAACAAAGTTAATATGACAAAGTCGTGAATGCCAAATATTGGACTCAACCTCATGACAAATATGATTAATAACTTTAGTGCAAATATCCGATAAAGATAGGTGGAACAAGCCTCCGCACTCATAGCTGAAAGGATACGTATGGCCACCTAGAGGGGGGGGGGGGTGAATAGGTGCTACTCAATTTTTAGTTCTTTTTCGAGTTTAGGCTTGATACAAAGGTAAATTCTCTAGATATGCAACTAAGGTGAATTTACCTATATGTCAAGTTAACACTATACTAGGCACGATACAAGTAAGAACTAGCGAGAAAGGAGTAACCGAACGGGAAGCACGCGGAGACAAAGAGTTATTCCCGAGTTCCTCCTTTTTAGGGGAGTACGTCTCGTTGGAGGGGTGTGAGTATCAAACTCAAGACGCCACAAATGGCCTCACCCTATTCTCCGATGAACCTTGCCCAAAAGCTCGGTTCACCTTCCTTATCGGAATCCTTCAAGGCGGAATCCGGAGCCCTTACAACAACTTGAGGCTCAACCCACAAAAGGATTGGGGGCTCCCAAGCACAACAACACCTGCTACACAAAAGTAACAAGCAAGTGAGAACAACAAGATGCCTAGGTTTTCCTAGAGGAAACCCTAGGCTCAAATCCCTCAAGTGAATGAGGGGGAAATGAAGAACGGCTTGGTGAAGATGTAGATCGGTGCCTTCTCCTTCAATCCTCCAAAGATCAACGCTTTTGGGTGGAGGGATTGGGAGATCTAGGTTGGTGAAGCTTTCATTAATGGAGGAGAGAGAATCTTGAAGCTTGGAAGAGCTGGAGGTAGGTGGAGGGGTATAAATACCCCTCCAGAAAATCTGGCCGTTGCAGTCTTCAGAGGGCCGGATATTTCCGGGCTAAGTGCCGGATATTTCCGGCAGGGCCGGATATTTCCGGGTCAAACCCGGATATTTCCGGGGTGGCCGGAAATCTCCGGCAAAATATCCGGCCAGCAGTTGGGGGACACCAGTACCAGATCTGCTAGAGACTTAGTCGAAATCACGTGCCCCGGATATTTCCGGTCTCAACCCCGGAATTTCCGGCCTGGCCCCGGAAATCTCCGGCCAAGACAGAATTGAACTTTCTCTCTTCTTAATTGTTGAACCTGAAACAATCAAACTTCACAACATAGCAGCTTAATTAGGACTCTATTCATGTTGTCTTTATTCACCAAAAGTAGGATGAAAGATATGCCCTTTCAATCTCCCCCTTTTTGGCGAATAATGACAACATGACTAGAGGGATTTGCAAAATATAGACGGGCTCCCCCTAAGTGTGTGCATTATTACGAATATGTTCTTGAATACAAAATGCACACGACTTATTGGAAAAACACACCCCCTAGATTTTACAAACCTCGCAAGTTCAAGCCAAGATATAAACTTACAAGAAAGGAACTTGCCACACACAATAATACACATAATAGATAGTTCAAAGGAGTTCTCATATGTCTTACCACACATGCAAATAGAGGTTCACTTAAAACAAACAAATAAAACAAGTTGGGAGCAACAAGCATAAGATACAAATAGAAAAAAACGCAAGCTTGTACTCCCACCCATGCAAATCCCCGAAGACCTAATAGAGATACTTCTCCCCCTTTGGCATTACACCAAAAAGGGAGAGAGACCGATGCTAGCGCCCCAAGCATCACGCGTCCGGGTCATTGCCATCCTCATCAAGATCCACATCATCCTCGACCTCACAGTTCCAGTTAACCGCTTCAGCATTCCATTGCTCATAAGGAATCAACTTCTTAGGAGGCTTGGGAGCATTGGGAATCTTGAGATGATCAAAGATCTTGGACTGATTGGTCAGAATAGCATGCCTCTCTTCATACGCGACATAGTTTTCCTTGTGGAGTTCAGAGCCCATGCATAACATCTTCTCCATGGCGCGGACAACCCATGGACGGTTCTTCGGAGGACCAGCTTTCTTCACCTTGGGGTTACTAGGAGCTCGAGACCGAGAATCATTCACAAGATCTTCATCAATGTCATACATGGTGGCTTGCTTTTGAATCACATGAGCAGATTTCTGGACCAAACGGACATAAGAGTGAGATTCACAATCAAGGGCAAGATCCACATCCTTTCCTTCTTCCTCACTTAGAGGATAGAGATGCTTGATGAGCTTCATAATATAAGGAGCATATGGAGGAACCTTCCTCTCCATGACAGCTTGGTACATCTCATGAAAAATGAAATCCATCACATCAATACGGCAAGAGTTAGGAGCGGGATCACCAAGCAAGTAAGTCTCATGCGCGAAAGCCAGAAGAGGGACAAGGCCTCCTCGAATATCATCGTTGTTGCCGGCGCTAGGAGCAATGGTGTGACGGAACATGCGAAGCAGAATATCATACACCGGCAAGAGCCCTGTGATAGTACCAATAGAGCCTCCAGTAACATAGAGATCAGCCAAGATGTTCTTGTTGGGGGTAACACCTTCCACATGCATACGCTCACCTTGAGGGCTGAGGTTGCCTTCAAAAGGATAGCCAAGAAGGTCCGCAAAGTCATGGAAGGTAGCATGAAGCCTGTGAGGCCCTGACATCCAAGTCATACCACGGTCTGGAGATGAATCAAACACAACTGTGGAGTAAAACTGATGAATCAAGGGAACGTTGTAGTTGCAAGAGGTTTTCATCAATTTCCTCAAACCCAAAGCATCAACTACACTGACTGCCCCACCAAAATAGTCTGCCTTGTTGCTAGCTGTTTAAAGTTGATAACCTTGTGAGGGCAAACTTTGTGCTTGTCAGACAGCTTGAGATACAGCTCACGGTGCAGCAGCTCCATCTGAGAGGTCCAGAAACAGGTATCAATGTCTTCCTCTTGAGGAACCTCATAAGTGAATGCCGAACGCCAAGTGCGAAACTCAGACAAGGACAGATCGTCCAGAGATCGCTGCACAGACTTGTTCTTTGGGCGCCGACGCTTCTTTGCAAAGGCACTTGGCTGCTTTCTGACTCGGAACTTGCCTCATCAACCGGAGGGTGAGGACCTCGAGAGGTAACAAGCTTTCGACCCCGGCGTGAACTACCACCTGCAGAAAGAGAGATAGAGCAGTAGGAAGCACAGGGGTAAGCACTCGTGTCCAAGGAACAAACAAGCGTAGCATGAGAAGATTCATAGTTGGAAACAGAGTGAGCCAGACCGGAAATTCCGGTCCGCTGGCCGGAAATATCCGGCCCCGGAAATATCCGGTGCAACCTGCAGCGGACGAAATTTGCATCTTGCTCAAGAAATTTCCAACAAAAATCAAATCGATGCTAACACACAGTAGGGCAAGCCTAGATGATCATTTCTACCAAAAGAATCATGGTATAAATCTCTAGAATCACTAGGGAACACGAAAATCACTTCGTCCTAGATGTGAAAATAGAGATGATTACCGGACTCCATGGAGAAAACGAGTTGGATGAAAGGATCCCCTAGGCGTGGGGATGCAGATCCGGCACAGAACCGGAAGAAACCGAGGTCGGAGGACCCTCGGCGAGATCGATGGCGTCGGTGTGCTCTGGGCAGGAGAGAGAAGGAGGGAGACGCGGGGGGGAAGAACTGATCGAGAGGAGCAGTTGACCCAGCGCCTCCGATGAAAAGGGCCCAGATCCACTTAGGCCGGATATTTCCGGCCCAAAGGCCGGATATATCCGGTACCGGAAATTTCCGGAACTATCTCCGGGCTAAATTTCCAGCAACTCCAGTACTGAAGTTGTTTAGGTCCTTAGCCGCAAATAGAAACGGAAATTGGGCACCGGAAATATCCGGGTTGGACCCGGAAATATCCGGGATGCCGACGCCAACAATCTTTTCAGGAAAAACTTAGGACACGAGTGAGAGAAAAGCATGGTTTTGAGATAAGAAGGCTTAGGAAGATAACAAGTAACTGGAAATGGTACTTCACACTCAAACATGTTCAAAAAGCAAATGAAAGTCTTAAAACCAACATTTGAGTGAGTTTTCCATAAAAAACACGGATAGGCAATAAAATCCAAAGAAGCTCCAATAAGATCAACTCTTCGCAAAGAAGAGGGCGGTGGCCTAGGCCACCATGTATGAGATTATGGCGTGACACCGCGAAGATGTATCTTGGGTTCACAACCAACACTCGTCATTGAAGCTCACATTTTCATGAATTGAAAATAGAAAAGCAAATGAAATCTTACTATCGGCATAATGGGGGGAGGGATAGTCCAATGTATTAGGACCGCACTCCCCCTATGTCCATGCCTACACCTAAACACAATAGATAGTTAAGACATAGGTGTGTATGCAAAATAGTCAAGCCACGCTCCTTGAATCCACGATATTTAGCTCATTCCTCAAATAAGTGAATCTTGCTTCATCAAGAGGCTTCGTGAAATATCGGCAAGTTGGTCTTGTGTAGAAACATGGCTTAGCTCAATATCACCACGGGAAACATGATCTCGAATAAAATGATGACGAATCTCAATATGCTTGGTTCTTGAATGTTGCACCGGGTTGTGGGCAATATTGATAGCACTTGTATTGTCACATAAAAGAGGCACTTTGTCACAAATGACACCGTATTCCTTTAAAGTTTGCCTCATCCATAACAATTGGGTGCATGCACTTGCGGCGGCCACATACTCGGCTTCGGCGGTGGAGAGAGATATACAATTTTGCTTCTTGGAAGACCAACTCACCAAGGAACCACCAAGAAATTGGCAAGCCCCGGAAGTGGACTTCCTATCATCATGATCACCGGCCCAATCCGAGTCCGTGTACCCACAAAGAGAGAAAACCTTGTCCTTAGGGTACCACAAACCAAACTTTGGGGTATGAGCCAAATATCGGAGGATTCTTTTGACCGCCATATCATGGCTTTCTTTAGGAGCGGCTTGGTACCTTGCACACACCCCTACACTCAACACAATATCGGGTCTAGATGCACAAAGATAGAGCAAAGAACCAATCATGGAACGGTATACCTTTTGGTCGACATCAAGACCATTTGGATTGAGTTTAAGATGAACCTTTGTGTCCATTGGAGTGCGCTTCTCCTTAACACCAACCATATCAAATTTCTTGAGCATGTCTTGGATATATTTAGCTTGAGAGATGAAAGTCCCTCCCCTCAATTGCTTGATCTCAAAACCAAGGAAGAACTTCAACTCTCCCATCATGGACATCTCAAACCTATCGGTCATAAGCTTTGAAAATTCATCATTGAAAGCTTTGTTAGATGAGCCAAAGATAATATCGTCCACATAGACTTGGCATATGAAAAGCTCCCCTTTTACTCTCTTGGTAAAGAGAGTGGGATCGATTTGCCCAACCTCAAATCCACGGTCTACTAGAAGCTCTCTAAGGTGCTCATACCACGCACGTGGGGCTTGTTTAAGGCCATAGAGTGCCTTATCGAGCTTGTAGACATGGTTAGGGAGTTTGGGATCCTCAAACCCCGGTGGTTGCTTAACATATACTAATTCTTTGAGTGGACCATTAAGAAAAGCACTTTTCACATCCATTTGTTGCAAGATAAAATTATGATGAGAAGCATATGCAAGGAGGATACGGATGGACTCAAGGCGAGCCACGGGAGCATAGGTCTCTCCAAAATCAATGCCTTCAACTTGAGAGAACCCTTGAGCCACCAATCTTGCCTTGTTCCTCACCACCATGCCATGTTCATCTTGCTTGTTCTTGAAAATCCATTTAGTGCCTATAACATTGCGGCACTCTTTTGGCTTCTCAACTAGCTTCCACACCTTGTTGCGCTTGAAGTTATTGAGCTCTTCATGCATAGCATCCAACCAATCCGGATCTTCAATAGCTTCAAAGACTTTCTTTGGTTCCACCAAGGATATGTGAGCTTGATGGGCACTAAAGTTTGCGCATTGCCTTCTAGTCACAACCTTGCCCTTCAAATCACCAATAATATTGTCCAAAAGTGTTGCCTTCTCAACAAGGTCTTGACATTTCTTGCACGACGACGGGTGTTGATGTCCTCACGAGAGCTTGGAGGAATTTCTTGATCATCTTGTTCATCTTGATCATCTTGATCATTTGTGTCCCCGTCTTGACCGGAATGATGACCTTGGTCTTCAATATGCACACCTTCATCACTTGAAGGGGAAGATGGACCTTGGTCTTGATCATGGCTAGCATCAATGATTGGAGAACTTGGTTCTTGCGTAGCAACTTGATCAACTTGAGGAGGGTCTTGAACTTGTTGTTGGCTTGGTGCTTCATTTGCTCCATCGGATGGTGCGGTGTCCACTTGTGATGATGATTGCTCCACATGGGTGGAGCTTGGTCCTTCTTGAGGCGCCTCATGAGAAATCTCGATTGGGCGAAAGAATCCCACGCCCATTCGCCTTATTGCATCTTGAGGTTCCTCATCATCTACATCACGAACATGAAATTGCGCCACTTGGGAGCCGTCATTCTCATCGAACTCCACACTACAAGATTCTACAATAGTCCCGAAGGTCTTGTCGTAGATTCTATAAGTGTGGGATTCGGCACCGTAACCAACAAAAGTACCCTCAAAAGCTTTAGACTCAAATTTAGTTAAGCGATAACCTTTAATCTTATAGAAACACTTACAACCGAACACCCGGTAGTAGGAAATATTGGGCTTGTTGCCGGTAAGCATTTCATATGGAGTGAACTTCTTGCCCGTGCGGAAGTAGAGGCGGTTAGATGAATGACATGCCGTGGAGATGGCCTCGGCCCACAAGAAGAGTGGGGTCTTGAACTCCGCCAACATAGATCTTGCCATATCCATAAGGGTCCGGTTCTTCCTCTCGGCTACACCATTTTGTTGAGGGGTATACGCAGCGGAATATTGATGACGAATTCCCTCTTCACTAAGAAACTCATTTAGGGTGTAGTTCTTGAACTCGGAGCCATTGTCACTTCTAATGGCCAATATAGGAACATTGTGTTGACGTTGCACTTCATTGGAGAAGTCAATGACGGCTTGTTGGGTCTCACTCTTCAACTTGAAGAAATAAACCCATGTAAATCTTGAATAGTCATCGACAATCACCAAACAATACTTCTTCCCACCAAGACTTGGTTGAGGCACGGCACCAAAGAGATCAACATGAAGAAGTTCCAATATCCTCGTTGATGAAATGATGGTCTTGTGTGGGTGGGGAGAATCATGCATCTTTCCTTCAACACAAGCCCTACAAAGACGATCTCTAGAAAAAGAAACATTCTCTTTTAGTCCAAGGATGTGGCCACCCTTGTGAAGACTTTGCAAAGTTCTCATATTGACATGGGATAAGCGGCGATGCCACAACCACCCCACGTCGGCCTTTCCGAATAGGCACATCGTTTGAGAGTTGGTTGACTCCGAAAAGTCTACCACAAACAACTCATTTTCGACATACCCAACGTAAGCGACCTTTAGAGTCTTGCTCCACATGAGTACCACAATATCAAGATCAAAATGGACGGCAAAACCCATCTTATTAACGGCACGAACGGACATTAAATTATAACCAAGGGACTCAACAAGCATGACATTTACAAGGGTGATATCCCTTGCAACTACCACCTTGCCGACCCGATACCTTTCCTTTGAGTTATCTCCATAAGTGACGGTTGCTTGATTTATGCTTGTTCTCAACTCCGTCACGATCTCCTTGCTTCCGGTCATATGACTAGTGCATCCACTATCAATCACCCATTTCGATCCACCGGAAGCATAGTCCTCGGAGGCCTTGGCCATGAGACACTTGGCGGATTGGATTGGCACATTCTCATTGGGAGATTCGAAAAGGGATGAAGGTGTTGAAGAAGCAATAGCAATAGCGGCCACTTCACTTGTGGGTTCTTCTTCATCACTCTCACCCCCGGACATGTACTCCTCCCTTGTCACCAATACCATTCTTGGAGGAGGCCTCTTCTTCTTGAAGAAGGGTTTCTTGCTAGAGGATGATGACGATAAAGTCTTCTTGAGAACAAGCCTTCCTCCATTATCTTCACGGTTCTCATAGGGGCACATGGCAACATAGTGAAATCTATCTTGGCAATTGAAGCAAGTCTTCAACTTTGGGTTGCCATCCTTGAAGCCACTAGATTTGGCCTTTTCTTCCATTTGGGCTTTGGCTTTGGATGGATTCTTCCAAAATGTCCTTGCCGCAAGAGCCACATAGTCCCTATGAGAGCTCTTGAGTTCTTGGGGGTCCATGGAGGACACATCTTCACAATCTTGATCTTCATTGTGTTCAACCACTTGGCCTTCAACGCAAGAGAGGCTCCTTGTTGCATTCCAATAGCTCGGGCACGAGAGTCTTGAGCAATCTTGGCTTGAACCTTGAAAGATTGTATCTCTTGCATGACTTCGTTGGAGGTCATTTGAGGATAGTTGAGCCTTCCTTGAAGACTCTTCAAGTCGGCCCCTTCAAAAGGCAAGAGAGAATTCACATACTTCCTTTTGACCCAAGCATCATTCACATGAGTCCCACCAAGGGCTTTGTATGCATTGGCAAGAGACTTGAGTCTTCGGAACATTTGCTCATGGTCTTCTCCATCTTCCATGAAGAAACCTTCGGCCTTGTTGCTCATTTCCTCAAACCGGTTTCTCTTCATGCTTTCATTTCCAACATACACCTCAACAAGGCACGCCCATGCTTCTTTGGCGGTGGTGCAATGCTCGATGTGAGACATATCATCTTCTCCCACGGCATCACGGATCAAGTCAAGAGGTGGCATTTAGTTGACAATCAACTACTTCTCTTCTTGTCTTGTTGGATTCATCCACGGCTTGATACCCTTGCTCAATGATCCTCCAAAGCTCGATAGAAGCACTGTTCACATAAGATCTCATAGAAGATTGCCATTTAGTAAACAAAGATGCATTTAGCTTAGGGGTTTCCCCTTAGATGAATAGGAGGATGAGGGATAATAGGGTCGGGAGAGTATGGGAACGGAACGGCACCATACACTCCCGAACCATTAGGTGGTGTTTTAATTGGGTTGTCAATTTTATCTTGATCACCCCCCTTTTTCTTCCCATCACCCACATCCATCTCGGGTTTGTCAACCTCCGACGAACGGGGGGTGGGTGGAGGTGAGATACCCTTCGCTTCCATGAGTTGCATGATCATCTCTTGCAACTTGTCCATTTTGGTTTCCATATTGGACTTCAAGGAATTGAAGTCCTCCACGGAAACCGAAGTGGGCACGGAAGGAAGCTCGGGTATCTCATTCCATGCTCATCAAGGGCCATACTACTCTTAGGCGGTTAAGCCCGAACAAGAGAACCTTGCTCTGATACCAATTGAAAGGATACGTATGGCCACCTAGAGGGGGGGGGGGGTGAATAGGTGCTACTCAATTTTTAGTTCTTTTTCGAGTTTAGGCTTGATACAAAGGTAAATTCTCTAGATATGCAACTAAGGTGAATTTACCTATATGTCAAGTTAACACTATACTAGGCACGATACAAGTAAGAACTAGTGAGAAAGGAGTAACCAAACAGGAAGCACGCGGAGACAAAGTGTTATTCCCGAGTTCCTCCTTTTTAGGGGAGTACGTCTCGTTGGAGGGGTGTGAGTATCAAACTCAAGACGCCACAAATGGCCTCACCCTATTCTCCGATGAACCTTGCCCAAAATCTCGGTTCACCTTCCTTATCGGAATCCTTCAAGGCGGAATCCGGAGCCCTTACAACAACTTGAGGCTCAACCCACAAAAGGATTGGGGGCTCCCAAGCACAACAACACCTGCTACACAAAAGTAACAAGCAAGTGAGAACAACAAGATGCCTAGGTTTTCCTAGAGGAAACCCTAGGCTCAAATCCTCAAGTGAATGAGGGGGAAATGAAGAACGGCTTGGTGAAGATGTAGATCGGTGCCTTCTCCTTCAATCCTCCAAAGATCAACGCTTTTGGGTGGAGGGATTGGGAGATCTAGGTTGGTGAAGCTTTCATTAATGGAGGAGAGAGAATCTTGAAGCTTGGAAGAGCTGGAGGTAGGTGGAGGGGTATAAATACCCCTCCAGAAAATCTGGCCGTTGCAGTCTTCAGAGGGCCGGATATTTCCGGGCTAAGTGCCGGATATTTCCGGGTCCAAACCCGGATATTTCCGGGGTGGCCGGAAATCTCCGGCAAAATATCCGGCCAGCAGTTGGGGGACACCAGTACCAGATCTCGCTAGAGACTTAGTCGAAATCACGCGCCCCGGATATTTCGGTCTCAACCCCGGAATTTCCGGCCTGGCCCCGGAAATCTCCAGCCAAGACAGAATTGAACTTTCTCTCTTCTTAATTGTTGAACCTGAAACAATCAAACTTCACAACAGCAGCTTAATAGGACTCTATTCATGTTGTCTTTATTCACCAAAAGTAGGATGAAAGATATGCCCTTTCAATAGCTTTTTTCCAACAAATTGTCCATACTTAGATATTACAACTTTATTGGACTCGAAAACCAACTTATAACCATCTCGACACAGAAGAGATCCGCTGACGAGATTTTTATTGATGGAGGGCACATGATGCACGTTCTTCAGGCGCACGATCTTCCCTGAAGTAAACTTCGGATCGACCGTGCCAACACCGCGAACAGAAGCATGTGACCCGTTCCCCATCAACACGGGAGAAGTCCCTGTGAACTGGTAAGAAGAAAACATGGAGACATCAGCACAAACATGTACATTGGCACCAGTGTCAATCAACCATTTAGGAGAATGACAAACTGAAAGAATGGTAGGAAATATACCATACCCAGAATCCTTCATCTCAGTGTCACCAATGACAACATTGGCAGTCTTGTCGTTTTTGTCCAGTCCGCGCAGCTCATGGCGGTTGGGACAGCGAGGTGCCCAGTGATGTGGATCACCGCAAACATGGCATGATCCCTTCCTCGGCTTATTGTTGTTCTTCTTGAAGTTGGTAGGCTGTTTTGGCTTATGCCTATCATCAGACTTACCTTTACCCTCAGATTTGCCCTTATTATATTTGGGCTTGTGGGACTGCTGGAAATTCTTCTTCTGTACCACGTGGGCACTAGAACCAGCCTCAGCCACTCGAGCACGAGTGTCCTTTGCTCTCGCCCTTTCTTCCACGTCAAGAGACCCAATGAGATCCGAAACGAAAAACTCTTGTCTCTTGTGTTTCAGAGCAGTAGCAAAGTTGCTTCATGAAGATGGAAGCTTAGCGATAATACCACCGGCAACAAACTTGTCCGGTAGATTACACTTGAAGTGCTCAAATTTTTTTGCGAGTGACTGTATCTCATGAGCCTGTTGTATAACAGAGCGCTCATCAGTCATCTTGTAGTCATATAATTGTTCCATTATGTACAACTCGCTGCCAGCGTCCGAGGCCCTAAATTTGGCCTCGAGCGCATCCCACATATCCTTACCGTTATCAAACGACATGTACGAGTCCACAATGGAGTCGTCAAGGATACTAAGGAGGGCACTCTTAAAAAGAGTATCGAGCCTCTCATATGCCTCCAATTATTCAGCATTAAGCTTGCCCTCAGGCTTGCCTTTGGTGGCGGCATATCAGTTACTGTTTTGAAACCAGTAAACTGCTCTCATGCGCCACCGTTTGTAAAGCACCCCTTTAAAGGGAAACGGCTTCGTTGACGCGAGAAAGCCAGGCGATGCAAATTGCCTATAATCAAGTTTTTGGATTGTTGAAAATATAAGTAATTTAGCAATTGATTTAATCCGCGAAAACAGTAAATAATTTATGACTGGAATAATCAGAATTAAACTAATCATGCGATCTACTAAAACAGTAGATAAACAGAACAAATCTACAACATATACTACTAGCAGAAATTGTAGTAGTAACTCGAACAGGAAGATCAGGAGATCATACAGTGTGGCAGCAGCGGCAACGGAAGCAGAAGCGGAAGCGTTGGCGTTCACGTTGTCACCCATGTCGTCGATGAAGAGGCTGCCGATGTCGAGGAAGAAATCGTCGTTGGGGAAGAACTCGAAGCGAGTAGTCGCGCGAGTGCGCTCCCCAAAAACCTGATTGTCCCTCTCCCGTACAGGATCACAAGAGGCGGGGTTCCGGAGTCCTACTGTCCCTTCAACCGGTGCACGCCGGAAGACGGGATGGAGAAGACTTGGAAGACGACGGCGCAATGTACTGGAACTGGAACGGCGAGTGACCATGTGTTGCACGTAGTGGTGGCTAGGTTTCGCCCAACCAGTATATATAGCGCAGGTCGGGTAGGACGTGGGTGCAGCCGCACGATCGAGTCGGTAACAGCCCCACGATCCAAAGGAATCGGAAAAACAATTAACGCGTCCGTTAATTATTAATCAATGACTCAATAAATTTTCTCGAACAGCAAAGATATAACTCGGCTCGGCGAGATTCCCGCAACCCATGGCGCGACGCAGCGTGTCGTGACGAGACGAGCGAGCGGCGGCGGAGGGGAGAGAGCCTTCTGTTCTCACAAGCACACTAAGTGACTCAACACTCCACCTTATAAGGTGGTGCATCTCTCTCCCAACTAGCAGTATGAGACTAAACTTTAGTCCCACTCCACACACAGCCATATGCACATGGGGCAATGAGAATTTCAGAATTTTTAAGTTGGGCTTTGCACCAAAGGTCCACTAGCAAAATGCTAGTCAAAATTCCAACACTCAGTGCACATACCGATTCATGAATGAGTCAGTGGACCAGCGTGTGGCAATATTGAGCCATGGATCATGGATGTGGCAATATTGAGCCATGGATCATGGATGGTTAGTGTGAACGAGCTAACTAACATAATTATGAGTTTATTTTTGTTGCTGCTCATTACCTCTACAGTCTGGATACCGGTTAAAAAATGTAATTGTAGTTTTGCATAGTTTAAACAATATGGAATATGCTACCTATGCCCATGTAGTTTGGAATATTGGACTGAGTAACCTCTCTTTTTGATATTTTCTATTTCAATATTTTTAGAAATGTCATCATGTCTTAAGACTCTCGAGCACTAGGTGTATTGACCCGAAAGACCTAGCTTTAAAAAAATGTGTTGTCCCTTTATCATCAAATATATTTTTTAAATCTAAGAAGTTGATGTTCTCAAATTGGACGGACATATCGAAAATATATTCCCTCCTTGTTTTTTTTTTTGACAATAATTGTTTTACTAAAATCTATTGGATGTTATCTACGAGTACTTTTAGGGAACCCAATTGTGAAATGTGTTTTCGCAGTTGTGGAGAAAATTTGTTTATACTATTGCATTTCCCTTGGCTAAGAAAAAACCACTAGAAGCATAGTGGGTTAGAGAAAGTGGTTGCAATCTTACGAGAGAGAAAATCTGGTAAAGGAAAAAACTATTATAAGTAGGCACGTGCGTGCATAATCTTCACATGAGCTAACTTTTTATAGTGATCTAGTGAACGTTTACATTTTAGTTTGTGTCCGGTACTATCCCCGTTCCATAAAAGAAGACATATAAATTTTACGAAAAGTCAAACCATGTGAAGTCTTATTACATACATCATTAAATATATTTTTATAGTATGTCCATAAATATTTTAATTGTTGATAGTTTTTCTATAAACTTAGTCAAACTTCACGAGAAAAATTACACGCCTTGTTTTTAACGAACGGAGGTACTATGTTTTAAGTTTTAACTACAGTCCATTCTAACCAATCGCAAACTGCAGCCTATTCGTGAAGAAAAACTAATTAGGGCCCGATTGGATTGTCGTTTTCTAACGGAAACGATCATGACAGAATACGGACATGCGAAGATCCTCCTAAAATTACGGAGCAAGTAGGCTAATTGACCGGTAATATTTACGGAGCGGAATTCTGCAGGCTATTCCAATCGCGGCCTTAAACTGTCGTCACCAAAAGAAAACCACTTATCATGATGTGCTCCGCTCAAACATTAATCGCCAAACATCACTTCCAGTTCCAGGGTTCCATAATCCAAGCCTGCCCAGAAAGGAAGAACAAGACGCCGTTTAGCTGACCGCTATCTCTCGCGTAGGCCCCGCCACCATTAAGCGATGAAAGCCATATCACACCGACAACCGGGGCCTACACAGTCGGTCCACGGGCCCACCCATATTTCCCCTCCCGCAAGAACAACTCCGGTCCATAAAACCTGAGAGATGCTTTCCATTTTCCCCAAACTCTCCAAGCAATTCCCATTTCCGCCGCTACTCCTCTCTCCCCAGCGCGCACCAATCCGCCGGCGACCGCTGCAGCGCCGCCTCCTCCACCTCCTCATGGCCGACCCCTCCCACTCCTCCCCCACGGCGGACTCGCTACTCGCGCCGGCGGCGGCTTCCGATGCGCCGGAGGCGGCCCTCCCCGCCGCGGCCCCCGATCTGGACGCGGAGTTCGGGTTCCAGCGCCCGGAGCTCGGCAAGGAGAAGCTCGCCGGGACCGTAGGGTTCCACGAGCGCCACGTGTTCCTCTGCTACAAGGGCCCCCAGGAGTGGCCCTCCCGCGTCGAGGCCACCGAGTCCGACCGCCTCCCCCGCCTCCTCGCCGCCGGCATCAAGGCCCGGAAGACCGACTTGAAGAAGAGCGTGAGCATATCTACCTCCCTCCCCGTTTCGTCCTGCTTGCTAATTGGCTTATTTGGCGCTGTGATGTGGTTTTGGTATGCTTCTGGTAGTGCTATTTTAGTAGCAACTGCTTGCTGGTCGCTTCGAGTTTAGCGTGTAGCCGGTTGCTAGTACTCGATTAGTTTGAATTACCGTGCGGTGTAGTGCTGGGTTCGTGCAGGAGTTTGCGATCCTTCCTCGCTAATCGGTTGATCTGACGAGTGTTGGCGGATGGTGTAGTTTCCAACTGCTGTCCTTTCTTAATTGGAAGTTCTCTTAATTAGCGTGATCGGTGGTGTTGATATTCTTACTGTTCGATGGCAGATATGTTTGCCAGATATGGTCTCATTAATTTATTTTGTTCGCACCTTGTTTTGGTGCATGTTCTCACTGCGTTCGATATTCTTCACGAATTTGTGTATCCATAACCATTTCTAGTGCTAATGAAATCCGTAGTTTCTCAGTATGTTGAAGATATACGGCTCCTTGACTCATTGTAACATATTCATATGTTTTTTTTGTTGGGTTTCTGGTCCATCTGGGTCTTATGATATGTTTTCCTTAAATCCACATGGCGTACTATTTTTAGCCGTTTGCTGGTATCCCGTGTACCCTGTGTTTCTATCTAAGACCTGTCTATATGTGAATTCGGTATTATATTTTAGTTCGAAGTCAGGCTTTGTTTCTTCCTGTTTAGATTGTTTTCATCATTTTATTTTATTTTATTGCATCTGTTGCTATGTTATCTGCTTGCCGTCTGTATTAGCTGGAGGTCCTTATGCAGTTATGTACCTTTGAAATCATATGGTGCTGTCGTGACGGGTGGCCTTGCCCGTGCCCTGGTTCCGCGGCTCTCCACGGTTGGCGAGCGTGAGCGCCGCCTCCTGGCCACGGAACTCGCTGGCATCGCCCTGACTGACGCCGCGGACACTCGCTCTTTGTCGCGCTGCGCCAAGGGCAAGGGCTCTCTGGATGTCTCCGCGCTTTACCGCCTCTGCACTTTTGGCGGGATCGACGCCCCGTTTGTCGACTTTGTCTGGGACAATTTCGCTCCATCTAAGGTCCGCTTCTTCGGCTGGCTCTTGGTGCAGGACCGCATCCTCTCTAGGTCCTCGCTCTTCAGCAAGGGGATCCTGACGGCGGAGGAAGCTGTCTGTCCCATCTGTGGCGCCGCCAACGAGACGCCGGCGCACATCATCTTCGTGTGCCCCTTTGCGACGCGTTTCTGGGAACGCATGGGCGGGCGGCACCCTCCCCATGCCGACGTCCGCCTTCTGCACTCCTATGCTGCCCCTGCCAGCGTCTCCCCGGAATCTGCCTCGACCTTTATGCTCCTTTGCTGTTGGAACCTTTGGAAGCATCGGAATGCGGTGGCGTTCCGCGAGCAAACTCCTTGCCTCGCTGTTCTTCTTCAATCTTGCAGAGAAGACGCCAGGTTCTGGCCTGCTCGCCTGCCGGCTGCTAAACGTCCCTGTGCTGCCTCTTGGGTTGGATGTTTTAGTGATCAGGATCCCCCACCCCCTTGATGTTGTGTTGTAATTGCTGCTCTCTCTCCCCCTGTACCCCTGCTGCTATCTGGCTGTGGCCGTTTTTTGAAATGAAATAAAAATTCAGGTGGGGTTTTCCCCCCCGGTGACCATTCAAAAAAAAAAAATCATATGGTGCTCTGTGCATCAACGTTGCTATTTCCCCTTGTAGGAGCTTACTCTTTTTTGCTGAATCCACATTGTTCAATACGTGCATTTGATGTTATGGAACATTGATCACGTGATATAGAGTAGTATATGCTGCGAGGTTCCTTTTGCCTTTATATAGGTGTTTGTGCTTGATCTGTATGGTGCATTTCATGGATTTCAGTGAAAAAGCTCTCCTGCTTTGTTTCTGTGTATGAGCCTTGTTCTTTGCTATTGGATGTGGTAGGATCTGAGCAACTGTATATATCCAAGAAAAAATCATTACAGTTACGGCGTGTACATATATTGTACATATGAGTACATATTGCGCGGTTGCAAAGTTATTGAAAAGTATGCCAAAATAGCTAGTAAGTGTATTTCCCCGGGGGTATTGCACTGTGGAATTTTTGAGCAATTTGTACAGTTCTGGAATCTAGGGTGATATTGTTCAATATTACTACGAACCTTCCTAAGCTAGTTACTGCCTTATGTTCTTTTCTTTTTTTCATATTCCACTTTTATGTTCAGTATGTATTCTTTGATTGGTTATTTTCCATTTTTCTATTTTCGTCTGATCCTAGGGGCAATGTGATTTGTGCTTATGAAAGCACAATCCGCTGTGTGGTTTCATTAATAGACAGGACCTCACCATATTGTATTTTTTCTTTGCTAATGAGTGGTCTATTCCACCTTTCTCAGACCAAACTGACCATTTGTGAAGGAGAGGATGGCACCGAATCATCTCTTGGAGATGTGTTGATCTTCCCTGATATGATCCGATACAGGTACTTGCAAGGCTGTAGACAAATAAACAAGCAGTCGTTCCTTTTATGCTGTTAGGTGATCGGATACATGATCAACTGATTGTTTTCTTCAATATATGATGTTTGCAGAGGGCTGACCCACTTTGATGTCGACAACTTTGTTGAAGAAGTGCTCGTGAAAGATGTTGAATGGCTTCCTGGATCTCCTGAGGCTATAAGAGGTTCCTATGTTTTTGTCTGCGCCCACGGAAGCAGGGATAAAAGGTGTGGTGTTTGTGGTCCTGCTTTGATTACAAGGTTCAAGGAGGAGATTGAAGGCCAAGGTCTGGATGGTCAGGTGTCTGTTAGTGCATGCTCACACGTGGGAGGTCACAAGTATGCAGGAAATGTCATCATATTCAGTTCAGATGCCAAGGGAGAAGTGACTGGTCATTGGTAAGAACCAGGAACTGTTTACATTCTTATGCACTAGTAATCTCAATTCCTTCATTTAGAACTCTCTGTTCTAATTTAACTTTGTCAAAAGTCAGCCATTGCTCACTATATTTTTAATTCTAGGTATGGTTATGTTGCTCCTGATGACGTGCCTGTGTTGTTGCATAAACATATTGGACAAGGAGAGATCGTGGACCATCTGTGGAGGTATTCTTCCTCTTTTAACTATTTTATGTATATTTTTTCCCAGCATGTGCTGTACATCCATGTTTGGTAGTGGCATTGAGGACGATCAACATTTCCAGTTCTGCATTATTTTTCTCTTGCTGTTGTATCTGGGCACTGCCATACTTATGCAAATGTACAACATAGTTTCTGTGTCTAATCAATGGTCTGATAATACTAAAAAATCTGCGTGGTGTGTGTCGTAGTTCTTGTATGTCTAGTTGTGTACAGCACTGTATGTACTCTGTTTTGAAATGATATGGATACTTCAAGTACCATAATGTAGAGTTCACGAAAGATACTGGGTTGAAAGTCTGTCATTAGATGCTTCTTTTCTTGAGCATTGTTGTGAAGTATTTCATCCGTTCCAAATTATAAGATGTTTTAGATATTTTAATGTGGACTACATACTGACTGAACCTACACACTGAAACGTGTCTAGATACACTGTCGTAGTTTGTTTTTACTCGCTGTGGCTCCAATATTTCTTATTTAAGAAATACTTTATTATCATTTGTTTTTCATGAATTATATTGAAGCACTTATTCGTATGAGTTATTCTGCTCTTGTGATGCCATAAAGATATTCTGTTGTATTTAGAAATGTTCTTGATTATTTATTTGCAATGGCTTCAGAAATTAAATGTTGATCTTTCTATTCTAAGTCTCATTGTAATCGAACCAGCAACTAAGTATGCCATCTTGTTTCACATTTGTTGTATAAAGCCCTGATATGTCTTGTTCATGTTCAATGGATATTTTGCCTTATGTTTGCTCCATCACCGGATACCTTACAAGTGCTATCATATCATGCAGGGGTCAGTTGGGTATGACTGAAGAGCAGCAGAAGAAAGCTTTGGAGCTGAAGCGGACTAATGGCGTGACTGAGGAAGAATCAAGGGCCAAGGAATCCCCTGAAGCAAATGGAACCAATGGTGCTGCTTGCAACCCTGCACCTACAGGTGGATGCTGCCAGGGCAATGGAGGAGGCTTTACCTGCTGCCAAAGTGATATGCCAGAAGAAAAACAGGATAAGAGCGTCCCAGCTGAAGAGAACGACAAAGAAAGCGGTGCCGCCGCCAAGAAGGGGCACATGAAGGTTTGCCAGATGCCGAACTGGTTCGAGACCTGGGAAAGGAAGGACACCTACGCCACTCTTGCTGTTGTTACAGCTGCTGCCGCCGTGTTCGTCGCTTTCAGGCTGTACAAGAACACGAACTGAAGCCCAGGAAGGAATCTCAAAACAAGGCCCAGGTTTTGTGCACCAAGGATGCTCTACCGCAGTAAAAACAGTCTAATATGAGAATAATATACTACTTGTGCATAGTAATGCAAAATGGTTAGAACTTCAAAGTAGCTGGTCTGGAGATGGTGATGAAAATCTGTTATGCGTAATGTCCTCGTGTGAAACTCCTAAGTTTGAAGTTTTCCACGCCTTGGCTGTATGTGTTCGTTAGCAAGACTATGGCCCTGGTGTTCTACGTGATGGATCTTATGCTGGTTTGGTTGGAATAAGGATGTTCTGGGTCATGTTGTTTTTTTGCATTAGGAAAAGTCTGCATTACTGGTATTGCGAATTCCGTCTGCATGAGAAATTTTTGCGTCTCGGTTTCTTTTTAATTTCTGAAGCAGTATCTGCTACGTGTTGAATTTGGTATTGTGAATTATTCGTCCTATAACCTTGACCTCGTATTATTTGTTTGTCTAGCTAATTTTTGCACGACCACCTACTCCCGTATGTTGCTTTCTTTTTCGGGAAAAAGAAAAGAAAAGGACACGAGTACTTGGATGGCTGTTGCAAACATCGTATGATTGTCCAGGTTATCTATTTCTGCGTGAGAAATTTCTTGTTTGCCCACGTTTTTTTCTTTCTGAAACAGTATCTGTTACCTGTGGAATTTGGAATTGTGACTTATTCGCAGTTCAGCTATTCGTCTGAGAGTTTCCGCATGATTTTATTTTCGAGAAGAAAACAACAATCGCTGAGTCAAGTTGTTGATCTCTGGGAACGAGTACACGGACGGCTGTTGCAGAGCATGATTTGTCCAGGTTCTTTATTTCCACAGGTATCATGTGTTCCTTATTTCCACGGGTATCATGTCCAGGTTCTTTATTTCCACAGCTGTTGATCGCATAATTTGTCCAGGTTCTTTGTTTCCACAGGACCACAGCTGTTGATCGCATGATTTGAATTCTCGAGATGTATTTTTTTTTTGACAGTACAATTTAATTTAATACACCTACAAACTCTTCAAAGCATCTGATGGTCATCTCGTCTGAAAGAACAGTCAATCGCCGCTTCACGGCCTTCACCTACATGTATGGTGTAGACATTAGCTTATGACACAACTTTTTGAAACGTGGCAAAGCCCATAAGCAGGCGTTGCTAAATGTTTGATCAAGGGAACAGCTTTGTTTAAATGTGCCTCATCCAAGCAGCAGCAGCAACAACAAAACATGCCCGTTGATCATGCATTGCAGGAGCGTCAATTGCGCATTAGTAAAACGTACATCGACTCAACCATGCAAGAACATTCAGGAGGAGCCTCATTGTTGAGAAAAACTACAACGACTAATCATACACCAAGCCAAGACGGAATCCAAAATATGATATATAATGATCAAATTACACAATCAATTCCCGCGTACAACAAAATTTTCCATCGCCACGAACTTGTACCGTAGACCAAAACTGAGTGTTAGGTAGTTCCTTTTACATTCTCATATATAGCACATCAAATTTCACTTCCTTTCAAAGGCTAATGGTGTCACCTTGAACCACCATTACTCATACCTTCGTCCTCTTCTCAGACTTCTGTTTTGCTTCCCTGTCAGTAGAATAGCCAATGTAAGAATAAACACGTAGCAAAAAATGGACAGTAGGTCAAAGATAAGCAGTCTTACCAGTCCCGCCTCAGCTTGAATTGCCATTTCCTCTTCCTCTTGTTTCCTCCGTCAGCAGCCGGTTTCTTTTCTTTGATGATACCTGAGGTGCTCTTGGAACCAGATTTTGTAATTTTATCCGACTGTTTCTTTTTGTGGCTAGTCTGCTTTGTTTCCTCATCGGGTGTATCCATCTTATCCCCATTTACTCCAGCCCTTTTATCCGACCGTTTCTTTTTGTGGCTAGTCTGCTCTGTTTGTTCAGCGGGTGTATCTATCTTATCTCCATTTAATCCAGCGCTTTTAGGTTCATTGCTTCTCTTCGCATTCTTATTGCCCTTGACCTGCTCTGTTTGTTCATTGCTTGGTTCTTTCTTATCTCCATTCTTTTCAGCATTTCTAGGGCCATTACCTCTCTTCGCACCCTTGTGGCTCTTGACATGCTCTGATTGTTCAGTGTGTGCCTCTTCCTTATCTCCATTCGTTTCGGCAATTTTAGGGCCACTGCTCTTCTTCACATCCTTATGGTTCTTGAGCTGTTTTGCTGGTCTTTCCGGTGCCTGCCTCTGGTCTGCAGCCCCTTCAGCAATGCTTGCTTGCTCATTTTTCTTCTTTCCATCTTTGTGATTTCTCTTTTTCGGCTGAGGGGGTTGTTCATCGGGAACATCCTTCTCATCCTCACCATCACTGTTAAGATCAACACCCTCGGCTGCTTCTTCAGGATCTTTAGATGACTCAGAAGACGCTGGAATTGTATTGCTCATCTTTTTCAGCTGTACGAAATGAAATAATCTATCAGATATTGTGCTTTAATTTAAACTTTTACTATCATAATCAACACTACATGATAAATTCAGTGTATCCTAACCAGACCAATAAAAAACATCCTGATCAAACTATTTGCCAACAGAAGTTCGCACATTAAGTTCCTGTACTAACAATCCCACCAGCCTATTAAAGATAAGACCATCCAAGAAGCTAACCGAGCGTTTATGGTTCACAAAATCGTTAGGACCTGTCCTGGGAAATAATTAAACATCACAGAATGTACCTTAGCAACGAAAAATCCATCCATGTTGTTGACATGAGGATAAAACCTCCTTGTTTTGTCTAAAGAAGTATGGAATCGATGCTCCCGGAAACGAATGAATCTGTGCGATAAACAGGAAAACATAAGAAAAGGAGGTAACAGAATCCTATGGATGGAGGAGTAAGATTAACATACCCCGGACGTCCAAAATCTAATCCACAAGGAACAAGCTTTACGTCTCTCTTTTTAAGGGCATAGTCGATGACTGCCTCGTTCTACAAAAACAGGGTGTGGGTTCAGTTACTGAAATTGAATCGTCATCCAGCAAACAAGAAGAATCTATTTACCTCTGGAATCATCATTGAACAAGTTGAGTAAACAATGTAACCACCAGTTTTGGAGTTCGTATCAACCAAATCAATTGCAGCTAGCAGCAATTGCTGCAAAACAAATTTATCAGTTGCCGGAGTTGGTGTGTTAAAATGAAAGGGAATCCACTGGGTATATAATTTAACCATCTTATGCCATGATTCTAATTTATTTTAGAAAACCATAAAGTTGAAAGGTCTAGATTACAATCAGACATAACCTAGGAAATAATGACTGAGCGAGTTGAATATAATATTTCTGGGGTTCATAATATATACTAATTGCTTCAAAACCAACCTTGAACATGGAGACAGCGGAGGTGAGTATATTTTATTTGGAGAAAATTACTGGGTTAAGAACTGTCAGTAACTTTGAGGAAAATGGAATGCAACTGGAGTGGATGTAGGAACATCTAAGAAGGTTTGCTTTACATAAAACCTAGGAATTGAATTGTATACTAAATGCACCTTTTGCACGAAAGCACAGTTCCTGATATCATCAATGCCTTTACATGTCTTTATTTGTGCATCCTTCCACACGGTCTGCAGAAATGAAAAGAAAGCATAACAGTGTGAAATAGCGAAGACAGAGTATACTTGATTCAGAAGATTATATGGGATAGATTGTACTAACCCCAGTGCCTGTGCAGGGCGCATCCAACAGCACTCTGTCAACTGAGTTCATTCCGAGTACTTTGGGGAGCTGAAATAGATTGGATGTTACCACAAAATATGATATCAATGAGAACACTATGTAATAAACTGAAGCAACTAAAGATTGACAGGACTCCAATTTCATTTTATTACAACTGAAATGAACCAAATAATATTAGCTACAGTACCTATATAAAAAGCTGTGGGTGTAAAAACCACCTTCCCAAATAGTTTTTGACAAAACATTATGTTATTTTGGTTGTATTATTATTGACAAGGACCAATTTTATGATATTAACACATTGCATACAATTAGTTGACTGCTGTTTGGCGCTTTGGCATATGAATGCTCTATGGAGGGCCATAAGAAACAACAGACCATCTAGTAGTTGTACTGTCTACTCACCTCTTTACCATCATAATTACAAACTATGGTATTTGAAACACCCAGGCGATGTATGTTGCCCAATAGTCCGTGCAGTCTTTTCTCATTGAGCTCATTTGCATATATTATTCCTGTACGACAGATGATGAAACATTTTAATTGCACTTCATTTAACAAGCTACTAAACACCAATAATTTGTAACCAAATTACTCTGAAGGGCCACATGGTAGTCAAAAAAGGAATTATGAACTAACCAGTATTTTTCATCAGAGCTCCAATGTATGTGGTCTTGCCACCTGGGGCAGCTCTGGAACCAAGAAAATAATCAGTTTCCATCTCTGGAAGTATGAGAAAAAATTCCACCACAAGTTCCACATGAAAAACTCAACTGAAGATTAACATAAATTCAGAAGCAAGCATGTGATGCATTAGGATTGCATGAGAAGGCTTACATACATGCAAACAAAGTTGCCTATTATATTTGAAGAATATGAATATTGCAAAAAGATTATGAAAAAAGGGGAACATCTTACGCCATATCAACAATTCGCTCCTTCTCCTGAGGAGCAAGAGCCATCACTGGTAAAAATGAACTTGCACCTTGTTTCTGTCATTGCAGTGTTTTTAAAATCATTTTAATTCGGGCAAAAAGGAGAGTAAAAACAATTATCTTGACAAAATTATAGGGGAGAGGAAAAAGGTACCATGTAATGTCCAGCCATATATTCGACAGTGGCACCAGAAGAAATAGTGGAGTCATACACAACTAATCCTACCTGAATTGTTCATACCATGAGAGTTGCTTTAATATTCTGTCCGTACTATTTACTTGTGTAGAAAATAGATTGAAATTTTGAAATAAAGCAAACCTTTGACCATTTTCCTATAGGATCCAGATTAAACCCTCTCGGAATAAGAGCAGCAGCAAGATCCCTCCTACGGGTCTGCAAATCCCACAAACATGATAAGAGAGACATGCTTAATGAAGCAGAGATGAATCTACAGTCCGAGATGAATAACTAAGAGATCAATTTAATATTGCATTACCTTTAGTGTATTTGTCCGCAAGCACTCAGGTGGTCTCTTCTCAAATGATTCGAGTAGCTCAACAACCTCAACAGCTGGGAACATCTGCACAATTATAGCACAAAGAATGTTAACGACAACAGCAACTACATTGTTATAACTTTCTGAACAAGCATGCCAGAGACAGTTTGCAACTAGTAATCTAAGACAGCTGAATCACCAACCCTGGACTGAAAGAAATAATGCAGTGAAGATATCAAACAATCACTGCTTGAGATAGGAAGCTCACCTCTACAAATGCTTCAATGAGAAACTCATTATATCCATAGTATGCCATCACGTCAGCTTTGAACTGATCGACATAATCTTTTCTTGGAACATCTTCTTGCCTCAGCTTGCTAAAGTTTGATAGTACCCGGACAACTACAGAGGAAAACCAACATATCGAAAGAAGAAAAATCAGGAAGGTCCACAAATTGAAGCGCATAGAAATACAGATAACCGATTCAACATATACTTAATGACAACCTGAAAATGTGGCAATCAGACAAGCAGTAAATTGCATAAGGTCTATACACACTATTGTCATTACATGCTGACTTTGCAAGTAGAGTTTACATGAGCTATAAGAAATGCATCTCATTACAAGCAGCAGTTGGTTCTCTCTCTCTTGTGTCTTTCAAGAAAATTATTACGAACTTAATTAAATCAGTAAATACAAAAGATAACGCACTTTCTGAAATTCGCCTCTTCAGATTTGGCAGGTTAGGTGGTCCAAGCGCCTCTTCTTCCAACTCCTGTAAAGTTTCAACCATGATAAGCACACGCAAACCACAAACTACAACACGCACACAGCACCCGACAAACAAATAAACGAGAACAGAAGAGGAAAAGGCAACCTCCTTAGTGGGCAACCGGAATTCATCGGATTCTGATCGTATGTTGGTTGCAAGTTCCTCCTCTGCTTCCTCTTCAGTCTGTTGCTGCTGCCGGTCAATAGCTGCCGATCTCTCCACGAGGTCATCGGACCCATCCGAGTCACCTCCAGAGTCGTCGTCTCCCTCGTCTGAGAAGGCCAATAAGGTCCATCAACAGCGATTCCCGAGATAGAAAATCAAAAATTACGTTCAGACAGACTGCCGTGCATTGTTACCAGCTGACAAGGATTTTACAGGATAATGGGATTTATAGGGGGGAAAATGAAGCTGCCGAAGCTAAGTCAATTCGATACTAGTACTAGTGCGTCCCTAATGGTCAACTGAGCAGAACGTTACCACTGTCGTCGTCGCTGCCGGCGAGGATGTCGCCAGCGAGGGGGTCGTCGTCCTCCTCTTCCTCGTCATCATCTTCCTCCTCGTCGTCATCCTCTTCCTCCTCCTCGCCGCCGCTGTTACCGACATCCGAGCCCGAGGGCTCCTCGGCGTCGGAGTCAGAGGACACCTCAACGTCTGAATCCTCCTCGTGGAGCTGCTGCTGCTGCTCCGCCTCGGAGTCGTCGTCGGAGGAGGGCTCGAGAAGCCTCTGCTTCTTAGGCGGCGCTGCCCTCTTGGCCGCCGCCCTCGAGGGGACCTTGGTGACCTGCTTCGCGGCGGGTGGCGCGGGAGGCGCCGCCGGTCTGCGCTGCGCGACCTTCCTCGCCATGGGTGACCGCCGGTGTGTGGGGAGGGAGGGTTGGAGGTGGCTGGTGAATGGGGAGAGGGCGGAGAGTAGAACCCTAAAACCCTAGAAGCGAGAGAAGAGCCGACTGTTTTAACACTGGGCCTCAGCTCAGAGTTGCGCGACCTGGCGCACCGGCTACGTTTGGGATGATGGGCCATGCCACCATCCTGAAGTGCGGCAAATAGACATTATCCGCCCTCGTGCCCCCTCAGCCCAGCTTGGGGTTCGTTCAGTTATACATGACCCACCGTTGGGGCTTGCCACGATAGGGATGGGAATCTGCGTACCCTGGCGTGGGTAAAAACCTATGAAATGAAAAATTATCCATGGTAATTAAATGGGAAATATCATACCCATTGGATAGAGAGGATACGGGTACAGAATCGTATAACTCATACCCGCGTACCCATGTAGTAATCTAATATTTTCACGCGTGGTGTCCACCCGGTGACTCTTATCGATAGATTGACTATCCCTCATATACTGTATCCAATTTATATTTTATTCACATGATCACGTATCAACTTTCGCTAGAGAAAAACAACAAACAGATCTCTTCTAGATTAACTATGTAATTTTTTTACGACTATTTTTCGCTCAATTTAATGTCTTCTAAACACGGGTATTTTTACCCGTGGTACCCTTTAACCCCGTTGAGTGACGGGTACGGAGAAAAGTTATACCCGTTGACGGGTATGGGTACGGGTGTCGAGTAAGCTCGAGGTGGACGGATGATATGGGATGGCTCCACCCTTACCTGCTCTGTGGGTGCCATCACACTAGACGTGAGCGCTATATCTCGCTCATTGTGATTAGTGATTCCACTCACATTTTATCAAAAAATCCGAGTAAAAATCATGTCAATAATTTAAATATTCTCCAAATGCTTCAGTAATATGGTTATTTAGTTATGTACTACACACGTCTATTAAGATATTTGTTAGGTCGTACTCTTTAAAGATCTTTAAAACAAATACGTATAGACTACACGATTTATGAAAATGTTGAGACATAATTCAAGAAGGACTTTAGTTAGACAATACAATTTAAATTTAGCACAAGCAGTTTTCTTGAAGATATTCGTTACAGCAGTTCACCAAGCAAATTTACAGCTAAAATTTAGCATCATTTCAATGTGATTAACTATGCCAAAAAATAGAAATTTATTTTCATTAATATTGTAGTGTGTATAAATAAAATTTTAAAAGCTATAAAAGTTTAGTACAAATTGTTTTAGATGGCCCTTGGTTCAAATTGTGCTTGAACTAGCCTTGAATTTTTCTGCAACATGATTTGTTTTTCTGTTTGTCTGGATCGACGAGTTGTTTTATCCTGAGATCGAACTTTCAAGGGTCAAGAGTATAACTGATGATAATTTTGCTTCAAGTATGATATGCCTTTATCTTATCAATAGAAGAACTTTTTTAGCTATGCCCCTGGAAGAGTCCAACCGTGATTGCCCGTGAACACGTGTTACATGGAGAGGATATGGATGAATTCATTGGTCAACTACCAGATTGTATTGCTTATATGGTAACAGACTTGATGGACATAAGACAAGTCGCTACTAATGACAAACTTATGGAGTACTTCGTATTTTATGAGAAGAATTGCTTATCAATTGAATGTGGTTCTACACATAAAGTGCTATCCAGGGCATTTTTTTTTTCGTTTATACAACCAATTCGCACTCTATGATCCAATGTTATGACCCCCCCCCCCCCCCCCCCACACACCTAAATAATAAAATTGTAAACAAAAAAACATGAGAAAGATTTTTGTATTCACAATAATAATTGATGGGTTCGTAGCATAGAAAACAAAAAATTTCCTACGGTAAGAACAGCCAAGACACCAAGATCTAATCTAGTGGATGTAAGCAATGGGTAGAACCAAGTTTCAAGAGAACTCAACCTCGAAGACCGAAAGCGTTTCGAGAATGATTCTCATGGACGGTGTAGTCGATCACTTGCCAATCTCAAGATCGCGAAGATGAACGCTGCAATGGGCAACGCTTCCATACTCGGTCACACGTACGGCTTGATGATGACCTCCGTTTCCTCGATCCAGCGGGGCAGTGGAAGTAGTAGAACCACCGGAAACTCCAACAACACGACGGCGTGGTGTGGTGGAGAAACTAATCGGCCATGGCTTCGCCAAGCGAATGGCCGGAAGGTGGAGCAGCGGGAGGAGGGAGAGAGGCTCAAGTGTGTGAGGAAGAGGGAGCTCCACACATCTATATATAGGAGGGGGAGGCAGCCATCAAGAGGGGATGCGCAGCCCAAAAAGGTGCCCCCATTTTATCCCTCTTAATGTGAGTGGTAACTCCATTTTAACTCACTTTAAATTTCCTCTTAATTTGGTAGAAACTCCCACTCATAAATCCCAAGAGTTTTTCTCCCGTAAATGAATAAAACATTTTTAATTATTTTATTTGAGATTTAATATTTGTTGATTCTTTTAATCAACAAACATTAACACTTACCCCCTTGAACTATTTCAATATTACCTGAAACAATTTTGGTGTTGTCCAAACTTCTCTCTGATATTCCGTATCTACCCAAAAGCATCGGCAAACCTTAAGTGTGTCACCCTACGGTTCGTGAATAATGCAGATATGATCGAGACACCTCTCCGATCAATAGTCAACAGCGGGACCTGGAGATCCGTAATGACTCCTACACATTCAACGATGAATCTTGTGATCGCGTGAACCAAAAACGTCGTAACCAATTCCTTTTGGCTCGCGATATTTTACTTGTCCGAGATCCGATCATTGGTATCAACTATAGTTCGATCTCGTTACCGATAAGTACTCTTTACTAGTTCTATGATATGACATCCTTGTGACCTAGTCACGTGCTTGCAAGCGGTGTCGATGTGATATCACCGAGAGGGCCTAGAGTATATCTCTCCGTCATTTGGATGGACAAATCACACTCTTGATCCATGAGCCTCAACTAATACTTTCAGAGTATCCAATGCCACCTTTATAGTCACCCTTTTACGGTGTGACGTTTGATGTCATTAAAGCACTCATCCGGTGTTAGTGATTGACATGATCTCATGGTCTAAGGATTAGAGTTATTTCGTATGTGATTGATATAACAATGTAAACTTAATGACTTGATCGTATTGCCATATCTACTTTGTGTGTATGTTCATCACATCATTATCCTAATGTTGTGACCCCGTTATTAACAACATCCAATGTTCATGATCAGGAAACCTTGATCATCAGTTAATCAACGAGCTAGTTAAATGAGAGGCGTTACTAGGAACTCTTGTTTATTAGTCACACATGTATTAACGTTTCCGATTAATACAATTCTTGCATGAGAAATAAACATTTATCATAAACATGGAATATGATAATAACCACTTTATTATTGCCTCTCGGGCATATTCCTTTCAATAATTTCATTTCACGCCCTCACATGTATGAGGTACAGGTTACAGCTTTGGTGTCATGAGCATATTATTTATTCTTGTTGGTTTTCTTCTTAAATAAATGTCTGAAACAGGCAGAAGCACCGGTTATGGTACATGAAGAAAAAAAATCCTATCTAGTGTTTGTATAATTATTATGCCTTTTCCGCGAGTGTTGAACCCAACTTCCAAAAAACTATGTTGGCACATCCCGTATTTAGACCGACGGAAGGGAAGACTACAAGCATGTGCATTGCATTAATTGATGAAAAAAGTGGAGATTTTTTTTAATCAAACAAGACAAAGTGATCGAGGTTTCGCTTAGGGTTAGTATGCGACTTGAGTGCGACTTTTGCTAATTTTTTAGTTCTAGGAACAATTTGAATAAATGAGGCTATACTGATAAGAAAACTAATATAAATCATGATGAAATCATCATCACATTCAAATTAAGAATAGACTTGGAAATTTGAATTTCTAAAATATAATAATAAATGAGCAATAATACATTTATATGAGAAATAAGTCAGACAAAAATAAATAAAAAATGAGGATTAATTAATACAAGTCTTTATTGATCTCTAGAATATTTTTACACAAATTATTGTATATTAAAAAGTAGTGAAACAAATAAATGAATATTACAATGAAGATATAAAGAAAATCATAAACTGATGGCATTATCCTCTTCTTATTTTCCTACTAAAGATTACAATGATTGCACTGCGTATTTTTCAGATAACGTTATAAGTGTGCTTCCCCAACATAGTTAATCTTCATCCTGTTATGGATTCAAAACAACAAGGCAATAACTAAATGTACAAAACTGTGGCATTATTCTTATCCAACAGAATGGCATTAGTATCATCTACCATTGGCACCAATATCACAGCCAACACCTTGGTCACAATCCTGAGCATTAATAACAACTTGGAGATCAGATCTCTGATCTTGAAAATCTGACCTATAAGTCCATAATCCAGTTTCTTAATGTCACGAGCTCCCTCGTAAAAATCATCTAGAATACTAGCTTTAACTTGGAATTTAATGAACCACAAACATTTGTTGTAGAATTGAACTGGAAATCTATCAGAGACAGAAGTTAAGTTTGTTTTCATGCTTTTGACCACACTCTCAATCTCTTCCATGAAGAAAGGAAGGATTAGTTGTGTTGTCTTTGGGCGCTCTCTTCGCTTCTTTGAACACCATGGCCGCTACATTCACACATCAGAGATAAGAAATCAGAACTCTAAATCACAAGTTTCTCTATGTACAACGGATTCAGTCGAAGTCGACCATGAGTTTACATTACAACCGACCAAAATTACCCAAGCAGAACTAGCTCACAACAACACAACCTACCACTCACTCACGCAAGCATCCACCGGCTCCGATCCATCGCCGTCCGTCCGCGAAGTGAATCGGTACGCATGGACACCTTCCCGGCTCACACGGAGTCCTCGTAGTCCGAGCCTCCCCCGTCTCCGGCGACGCTAGGCTTGCCCAGAAACGAGTTTGATCTCGACGGTGGCTTCTTGCCAGTGGGCGCGGCGGACTCCTTGAGCCCCAGGTAGGTGTAGAACGACATACCGCCGAGGGCAACGACGGCGCCACAGATGCTGGTGATCCCAGGATCCGAACTAAAGATGAGGTAGCCGGAGAGCATTATGACGATGGTCTTGAACTGCCCCAGCACTACGTGTGACAGGGCGGATGTTGCACTGCATGCATGCCGCGAACAAATTAACACATAATTTTTTCTTGCACAATTATGGACTATCAAGTGTTGCTTCTTTTATGTCTGATGAAGTGTGAATGAAGAAATTAAAAGGTTAGATTGCAGGTATTGCTCAATTCTTTCCATGACCCACTCCCCAACAGCTAAAAAATAGTGGCTTGGTTACTTGAGTTCTAATCCTACGCACCCTTTCTGAGCGATGCGTGCTTGGGTGCGTGTTTAAGCAAACAACACCGTGCCAACATTTATTAGCCTATGCTACTGGCATGCAACTACACATATTATGCATCAGCAGATACATTTGTTAAGATAATTATACCCGTAGCAGATTTTTTTTTCAAGGAAAATGCCTCGGTCATAAATCTTGGATAGAGATATGTTCATTCTGAAATGATAAGGAAGAACGTTCATGTGAAGGGAAATAGTCTCACCCAAGTGCCAAAGCGCCAGACCACTGAAGAAGGAAACCAAATAGAGCAGAGATGACAATAGCACAGCTGTTTCTGAAATTCCAATCGAACAACAGCAAGCCCGGTGGATCCAGCAGAGGCATCAATGCCAGTAAGAAAAATATTGTAACAGGAGTTGTCTTCCACATTAGCCTGGTTAAAAAATAATAAGTGTTAATTACCCCCCAAAACAATGTAACATTACGCCTTTTGCGGATCAGAAAGCAGGACTTTGAACTTACGCAAGAGCAGTCCAGTTTCCACTCTGTTGCAAGTTTGACCACAGGATTTTGTTTACTGCGCTAGGGACAATCCAGGCCAATGCTACACAGGCGCCAAAGAAGTTGAACTCTAGATCTGTAACAGTGGCCACGGCCACTCCAAATGACACAGTTGCCAGTGTGATAACCTGTAAATGTTGAAGCAAGAATGCCAAAACAGAATAAATTTGAAGGCATATCAGATTTCCACTCCCAAAAAGCAAACAAACACATGCACACTGATAGCATGAATGGTAGTCTGGTACTAGAACAAAGTTCCCACACAATCTTACTGGATATTTTGCCTCATAAAGTGTGACAACAATTTTGTTCAAAGGAGAGGCAACATACCTTCTGATAGGAAACCTTCTTCTGGAAAAGCATGAACTCTGCAGCAACAATTGTTGGAGTTACGGCAATCTTAGCCATTTGGTAGAAACCTACACTGAACAGCAAAGATACTGAGAATACATGAAGCAAACATCAGGGGACATAAATATACACAATTCTGAATAACATAAATATTTACAGAATCCAGATTACCTATTATGTTTCAAGCTCACATTAGCAAGCCCGGTAGAGAGAGACATCACGGCGCCCAACGCGAAGAGAGAGGAGAAAGGTGTGGATTTCGAAGGAGGGGCAACCGGCAACAGGGACAGCGCCTTGAGGATCGCCATTAGAACCAGTGCAACTGCGTAGTGGATCAGTGACAGTGCGATCGGGAACTTAAATCCAACACTCCCCATCACCTACAAGACAATATATCAATGTGAGAAAAAGAGAACCTTGTCGACTAACTGAAGGTAGATGCGAGAAGTGTTTGTACCATTTTGTTTGCCACTATGATCCCGACAGCGACGGCGAAATTGAACGTGAGCGCGACGGATGGTCCGCAGAACCGCTGCTGCTGGCGCTTCGCCCCTTCCGAGCTGTGCATTTCGTTGTACAGGGAGCTTCGCAGCTCCTCCAGCGCCCGACCTGTTGTAGGACGGGACGATATTAAGTCAGTCATCAGTGGGTGGAATTCTCCGTCTCTCTTGATTACTCGACACTAGGTGTATGTAAGTGACATTAACTCTGGTTTCGTCATACTAATTTTGGAGACAAAACTCGATATGATTGCACGGGGATTCATGATTTTGCAGTGAGCTGTGTGAGATGGCATGTAGCAAGAGCGTGGGCAGATTGTTGGGACGCCATGGCAGGCACGAACCATCTCCGTGAGATCATAACAGGCGAAGATCGATAAAAGCGTCAGGAAGTAAGAGCAGCCATTGGAGAAGAATGCTAGGGGTAAAGACCAATGTTTATACTAAGCTTGCTACGTAACACAACCACCGATGAAATTAACTTCCTACTAATCTCGCTGACACAGAATTTGCTACATGAAGTTTCAGAGGTAGGTGAAGAAGGGATCTGAAACAAGAGAGCGTCACACTTTGATGATGATGGCCCGGAACCCCGCACCAGAAGAGGATCCAAACGGAACATGCATGTCGAGCCAGCAACAGCTCTGCCCGTTTCGCAAGGAACCACGAAGGGAACAGCTTTCGTGCCGCTTCCCGCACCAAAATGTGCCAAGAAAATCGCAACAAAAATACAGTAACCGCAGATGCGAAAAGGGAGGAACATTTTTGGTTTCTACATAGTTCTGCCAAACCGGCCTAGAAAGAAAGAAAATCTCTTAAATTCTGGACAAAGAAACAGAATCGGCACGAGCAGAGCGCCAACCGCACGCGCGAAAAAGACGGATTTTCCACACACACACACACACACACACATCATCATCATCATCAACATCACGAAGATATGGAGAATTGGCCGGAGTGGAGTACGAACCGGTCTCGCCGGCGTCACTGTCCTTGCGCTTGATGAAGCGTCTGCCGCCGCCGGCCAGGACGGCCTCCCAGACGCCCATGGCCGTGACGGCCGCCACCTCCGAGGCGTCCACCCGCCACCACCGCAGCTTCATCATCTCGCTCGCTCAGTCCTGCCTCGGGTCCGGGTAAAGAAAGAAGAAGCCGAGAGTTAACGGCAGCATGGGGGAGTGGCCGGTGGGCGGTGCTGGTTGTGCCGGCCTATTTTGGGCCCGATGCTCGTTTTAGGGGGGTGGCCATGGGAGATGGGAGGGAATCAATGCGGCAGGCAGCGGCCTAGGCGAATGCGGAAATCGCAAATGGTGGTGGTGGTGGCCGGTGGCTGGTGAGTGGCGCGCGAGAGAGAGCCGAGAGGACGGAGCGAGTTAGTGGTGCTGTCGTCGTGGGTACGGGAGGTAGTTGGTTCCTGCTCCCGTTCCTGCTCTGCGATGGAAGGAGGGGGGTTTTGGTGGTGATTAGTTTCAGAGTTAGTAATTTTTTTTTTGAATTTTACCATATATATTAAACCAACAAAGAGTACACAATTACATCGATTACAAAAACAATAGACGAGCAAATCTATGAGATCTTCAAGACCTTTCTTCTTTCATGACACAATCTTTTACTTTTCTGAAGGCAGCCGTAGAACAACGCCGAATACACCAAACCACAGACCTGTGAATACCAACAAAGCTTCTTCCCTTTTAATTTTGAGCCGCAATGCCAAGACTTTGTGCACGCACACATCCATTAAATTAATCAATCAACATCAGCAAGAGCATCACCACTGATATTTCAGGGACAAATAACCGAACCACTTTGTCGATGTCGTTGGGAGTCGAGAGAACGAATCACCATTGCCGAAAACGTAGTAGCCGGGATAGATATTGCGAGGACAATCCTCCTCGCGGCAACCATAAGAAACAATCCAAGATTGATCTGACGAAGTAAGATCTGAAGAACCATACTTAGACAAACTTAATCTTCCAAATCCACCATTAACGTCGGGAAGGAGATCACGCCGTCGAACGAAGCGCGGAAGATCACTTATTACAGACGAAGCCATCTCCATTGACGAAGAAGATAACAACCAAAACCAACCTCTAACATTAAAGACCTTTGTATAGCGCCCTGCGCAGATCCGAGGTCCCCACCCCTCCTAGTGTCAAAGCAGCAACTAGAGAAGGCGAGGACCCGTCAATTCTTAGACGAAGGCGACGATGAAGATGCAGATGGCGCCGGGGGCGACGGCTAGGGTTGAAACCCTAGGCCGCCGCCTCTCTTTCTTTCTTTCAGCTCAAGGTGCAGACTCTAGGGTGGGTGTAACTGGGTCGCTGTTGATTTAGTTTCGGAGTTAGTAGATTCTTGTGCAAAGTACATTTAAATCGAGTCGTTCTGTTAGGATAGCCTGAAGTTTGTACCAGAAATTACCTTTTTGCGTGCGTAAACACTCTGAAGTCTGAAATAAGACCTTTCGGGTGCAGAGTCGGCGAGCAGCGACCAGTGAGAGTAGTAACGGATGCAGAGTCCTTCAGCTTCTGCCCTAGCCGTAGGAAAACGATTTTACTTTTCTACCCGTGATTAGGACTGACAATTTACGCCATCACCACACTGCATAGAATCTAAACATCTATCATTACTCGCAGCATGTAACTAACCATTAGCCCCTTAAGTTGTATCTAAACATTAGGCACTAAAGTTTCATCGAAACAGTACAAACAAATCATCTAACTAGTTCATCTAACTATCATTACTAAGATATTTTGTTGTTCCCCGTTTTAAAAAAACTAAGAAATTTTGTTATTGATCATCTAAACATTTTGGATAAAAAATCAATCTAAACTATCAATTATGAAAATATTTCTATTATTCGTCTAAATATTTCGGATAAATATTTCATCTAAAATCATTACTTAGAGAAATATTATATCTACACGGGTGATTAAGTTAATGCAGTTTAGAGATTCTAAATATATTTGTGTTCGCACACGAACGCATCACCATGTACTCTCGGCATCGGCAGCCGTAGCAATACGCAAGCCAACGTCGTCGAGGAGTCTCGCCAGCAGCGCAATACGCAAGACAACCTGTGAGATTTTTTTTTAGATCTAGAAACCCACACACCCGAGAGGGACCCTGTAAGAAAGCACGACGGCAGTGGGCTATCGTAGATGGATTCACTCGCCTCCAAACCTTCTTGGATGGATGCTTTCAACTCAAATAAAGCAAAGCAGAAAACTACGGTAAAAGGAGATAAAAGGTAGAAGTACTGGATTAATTTGTTCGACTGTGTGTTCTGTATTCAATCGACCGCACATATCATCTATTTATGAGGTGGTTGGACTTCACATACAAGACAAGGACTACAAATGTGTTTATAATGTTTAGACTGAGCCCAACTCGTATCCAATCTAAATAGTCGCGCTAGTTTTTGTGATGAATCTTGATTGTCTTGATAATCTGGGCATTGACCATTATTGGATGATTTAAGCTTGATTTCGGCTATATTCGACAGTCTCCAAATGCATCTTATGTGTTCTTGGATGCTCCAGAATACCTCCATGTTCCCGTGTGCCTCATGAGTGTTCCTGATCAATTCTTTTGCTCCCGAGTGCTTTATTGATTACGCCTCAGATCGAATCTTGTTGAGCCAAGTTTCACTTCGGAGGTCATCTAAAAAAAAGTTTCAATTGGGAGGTTGTCGGCCAAAAACGGCTTCCAACACATGCCCCCTGTTTTTTGGCAGTATGTAGAAAAAAGTGTATGACTCTATCGGCCACATATGGTTAGGGAGACAGATCTATATCTTCCATTGGTGTTTTAATCTTATTGCCATACATTCAGGTAGAACTTTTTCAAATATCTTTCATTAAGAGTCATGGGCGCCTCGCAAAGAGCGTCGTAGTCATTGTCAATCCTTCTCCTTCTTCAAGTATCTATCTACGACGCGCGCCTCGCAGCTCCCCAGGGGACCTCCTTTTTATTACCACCTCTGTCTCGTAAAAAAAAACTAAGAAAATATATTTTGGGAATTTTGTGAGGCGGCGGCGGACCCAAACTCCCTTCTCCTTCTCCGGGAGGGGGCATATCCTGTCGTTTTGCTGACGTAGCCAAGGGGAAATCGTCATGTTCGTCAACACCAACACATCCTCAACGTGGGGAGGACCTTCTTCCATCACCATCAGCACTATCCCCATCAACAACACCTCTGTGATCGACGTCATCCCCTCAGGGTTTCAGTAGAGCGAAACCCTAAGTAGCCGTCTAATGTTGTTTTCATGATAGTATTCGATGTTGTGATATTCTTTGTTGGTTAAACTTTACTTTCAGATTGTGTTGTATTCCATATGCCAATGGTCATGACCATGATCAATCGTTGTGGTTAGTTCCCCATATTCATGAGGGCATATGATGAATTAGCCATTATTTCCATATAGCATGTTATGATTTTTTGTTTGAGTTTATATCTTAACTGTGATTTTATTATGGTAATATACGAACATCGTGTGATATTACTTCACCTATATTGGCTCATAGGATTACATCGTAGAGCAAACAAGAGGGGAGAGATGGCCGGAGATGACAGAAACCGTGTCTAAAACCTTGGACTTGTAACAATAGGTTGTAGAACTTGAAGTTATGGTTGACTTTTATTTTTTTAATGAATGCGCTTACTTGTGCATGTATGTGGTCTTGGGACCAATCATGTACATGAGTTTTGGCAATTTTTACTATATTTATTTGGACTAACATCTGCAAAATTGCACAAATTTTTGTTTTCCGTTTTGATGTGTAGCAATTACATGGATATTGGAAAAATCGCAAAGGAGCCCCTTCTGGCGATGAAATTTGGAGAAATATGTCCCTCCACGACGGTTTTTCGAGATTGGTACAGTATGCCCTGAAGATGATGTCAAAAGGAAAACGTTACAACCTGAAAGCTATAGCAAATTTGGAGTCGATGGATCTGCATATCTGAAGGTCCCAAACCAAGTTTGTATGTGACCAAGAGGCCCGATTTACCTAATTTCCAATATTGCTTACGAGATTCCGAAAGTGAATGACAGGATTGACTTACTTGATGGATTCAACCATAGTTCGACCATATAGATTCATGGGATAGAGGGAAGGCCTAGGAAGGTTTTAGAGGTGCCCAAGAGCCCTTATATCAAAGGGCATTGATCGACGACCGAGAAGCATTGACAAAATCTATATAAAGAAGGGAAACCCTAGCTTTTAGGATACCACCCATTATCATGAATTTCTTCCCCTTGGATGATCTACAAGTGGATTGGCTCGTCTACAACACAACGGATGCCATGGGGCGTCCCCCCCCCCCCCCCCCCCTAGGCCGGCCGACGAGGTGCATCCCTGCGCAGCCACCGCCTCTCGCGGGGGGTGCTCCTCTATATCGTCCTCTCCATCATTTCCCTACTATTAACCTTTTGACAAACATGATGTGTGGTATAATATATTATTTTCCCATGATGTTTTAATTCCATGTATAGTTTGAGTAGCAATTTGTTCATGGCAACGGTGAAATAGTTCGTTATGTCCGTTATCTTCTATTATGTTCTTATGTGCTGATGTATGAGTGCATGCATACGTTAGGGTACGGCGGTATCTTCTTACTGGTTGGAGGGCGCGCGCGGGAGTGATAGAATCTTGCCTGAATATGTGGTTTGTATGTTATACGGGGATAAATTATGGGGACCTTATAACATAAAGCGGTGATTTGACATTATGTCTTAATAATTTTCTTACTTTCCCCATGTATGTGGTCTTGAGATAAAAGGACTAGGGTGTAATTATGCATGTACGTGGTTGCACCTATTTATGCCTCCTCTCTAGAAAAAACGCTAGATTTTTTTTTTTTATATGAACATCTTATGTGATGGTTATGTGTAGCCTTAATTGATTCCTTAATTCCGGGTGTACACGACCTGATGTTTTAATCATCAAGTTTCTTATTTTTAATGTCTTGTCTGACCATGTCATGAGGTATACTGACAACACCAAGTGTAGGTAGATAAATAGGATGCGACACACACCACATATGCGAGACCTTTTCATCTAGCTGGTATAAAAATATTATGTTTCACTTAAACACGATCGAAACGAATTATGTTTGTCTAGAACTTTTGCTCCCTTTAGTTACATTTTTTACATTTACGTGCATTTTTTCTACATCTTTAAATTCAGTATCTCTAGCTGTCATACGGATTTATTAAGTAGATAAAAGAACCATGCATGCAATATTCTACTACAGTGTACAAATGTCCATATAAGTGGGCATAGGGTTTTAGAGAATAGATAGTTTACCTTCAACTACTCGTGAGTTTGACACTCAATACTTATCAAGACGTGTTATATCAATTCTCTGCACTTGGAGGTTATCACTTGCGACCAACCAAACACGCTCTAAATAGTTTTCTAGTTGTAGGGACCCTATTCAAACCCATAAAGCAGGGAAGGAAGGAATTTCCCTCTTCCATTGTGCCTCCGTCCTCACAATCATCTCTCTAGAGCCCCTACCATCGCCTCCTATTCCATCCCACTCCTCCTTCTACTCCGTCGCCATGCTCCCTCTAGCCTCTCCGACCCAGAGCTCCACTCCACCCGCCACCCTAGTGCCCTCATCCGCTATAGCCGCCACCACCCTCCTTTGTTCCAACTTCCAACTGTGCGGCTTGGGGTGAGGCTGGTGGTCAAAGGAGTAGAGAAGGAAGCAAGGAGAAAAGAAAAAACTCACCCACTAACACATGTGACCCAGTGTAAGGAAAAAAAAAGGCGCCGGTAAATTTAGTTATTTTAGTGGAAGGTGCCGGTAGATAGGGTTGCTGCTGGAGTTGGCACTTTTGGAGGCCTGAGAAAATTGGGCCCGGCCCAAATAAGCTGTTCAAGGAAAATTTCTTCATTTTTTCCCATTCCTTGAATTGGAACGGATGACGGTGCCAGCATAGGAATTTTTCTGTTCCTACGATTTTCCTCCACTTTGCCTTTAGCCGACGAGGACAACCGCAGGCTGCAAAATGCTACTAGCATTATTCGCAATTGAGAATGCTGTAGGTGAATAAGACCTGATGGCAGAGAGAATGCAATTCAGTGGATGCATGGCACTATTGGCCGTGAAGAATGGCTATTCTGCACTGGATAAGTACAGAGGGTTTCAGAGTTCATTTACATGAATGCTTCTACTTCATACCCAGCATCTTTACAAGAACATATTTTGCAGGTTACAAACACCAGTTTTAAACAAGGTACTCGGTGCACCTACCTCGTATCTGCGCATCATTATAGTAACAATAGTGTGTGCTTCACAATAAGTAATATTACAGGAGGAAACTTCTTAAGTATAATTAATCATGTTACCTACAGCTCCGACCTGGCAGCGCACCGGCAACACCAAGGCAGAACTCAGAAGCAGGCCATGCGCACGCGGTGGGTAGAGCTGGAGGACTAGCTCCTGTAATTGTATTGGATTAATGCACAAACGGTGGAGAGTGATTGAAACCACTCACCAAGAAGAAAATGATATGCCTGCATGTTCCATCCACTGTAAAGGAGAAAATGGAGCAGCAGCATACATGAACTTCTTGCACCTTTTCTATTTGTATTGTTAATTCACCAACTGGTATTTTTTCCCCCGACTTTTTCGATTGGACCAGCACTCTTGCTAAGTGCGAGCAACACCAAAGGAGCAGCTGAAGTTATCTTGTTGCTAATCTGACACTAGTGATAGCCAATTGCATTCGGCCTTCAGTAGCTTCTTGTTTCGCTGAGTGGATCGTAGTCGTATGCCTCACCAGCTTTTACAAACCGGCCCTTGACCCTTTTTCTCACGTCCGCCCTGGCCTTACGAGAAGCATACCTGATCTTCTTGTCAAATCTGTCAACAAAAGTTATATCATGAAAGGATGCTTAGTAACTTTAAAACTATGATAATCAAAATTAAAAGGCCAATGCCGTCAGATGAAGCTAAGGCAGCAAAACTGACTAGTAAGCTTGGTATAGCATGTCAGAGAAATAACAGTATACCTATGAAACTCCACAAACAGCTATGAAGAAAAGCTTAGCTACATTTAACAGAGTACTTGTGATAATTTTTTAGGAGGAAACATTGACATGAGTGATCAGACAATATGTACTCCGTACTTGGTAAATGTAAATCCTTTAGAATTCTGAACTAGAAATGGTAGTTGCATACATGTTCAAAGATTTGGGTGAAGCTCTAGTACGTTAAAAATGATCGGAAGAAAAGGAAGGAAACCCCAAAACAGGGCGTGCTAGCTTACTTTCGTCTCTTCTTCTTCTCCTTGTATCGTGCGAGGGCGCTACCTCTGCTACCACTGGCAAGTGAACCTTCAGGACCAGAAGGATGCCAGGGTTGCTCACCCATTAGGAGCATTGGCGACACACCACAATCTTGATGATCTCCAGCATTGCTCTCGCCAGTCAACCCAGAGAAGGAGAGAGAAATGTTGGAGATGGCATGCCTAGCAGGAATACATAGGCTGGAATCAGCAGATATTGCGTTGCTACATTCGGGTTGCGTGGACTTCAGCTTCTGGAAGCATAGAAAATTGTCAGAGAATCAGTGAATTAACCATCTAATGGAATGGAACAAGAAGATATTCAATTCAACTCGGCTAGACATATTATGAACTATCAAATGAGTTCGACAAAATGGAACTACCAACTAAGTAGTACTCTGAAATGAGATAGGTTGGCAACAGATTCATTGTACATGGATTGCAACAAAGAATGTACCACGGTCTACGATACATTCATTTTAAAAAGTAAATGAACCCTTCTGATTGGTTCATCAAACAAGTATGCAATCCTTCGATGGATAACAAACTTAACTATTTTGCAGTGACACCAAAGGTCCTGAAGAGAATTTTGACGACTGAACTTGACATAGAAACTTTGAAATAAGTAATGAGGGTGGTAAAATACTGATTCTGGTCAACGGGGAGGAGAAAACTGTAGCGCGGGAGATATTTTCCCAAACAAAGATATTAAATAAAGCAGATTTCATGCAGAAAAGTACAAACCTCGTCACAATCATCAGCTGGCATTTCCTTCGTTTCAAAAAAGCTGTCAATTCCAGCATCATCAAATAGTTGCTCTGTCTGAATGTGTGAGGTACCAAACAGTTCTTCATAGTTCTCAAATGTCAGATTAGCATCATCCACACAGAAGTTTTCATATATGCTCTCATCATTGAACATATCTTCATCTGATACACAGGGTACCTGAATGATGCAACTAACATTTGAAAAGGACACAATGACACAAAGTAACAGAGAAGGCTGTTTTAAGAAACATGTTGTTCATGATGCACAAGATTCCAGATTCCGAAATATTGCAATTTCTCACTACTCACATCAAGAATAATTCATAAAACTTTTTGCCATCAATGGAAATCCATCTGCTACTTTATATATTAAAAAAAGGTTCTCGTTAAAAATCATCCTACAGAAAAGAGATGTGCTAATATTGGTAGATTTACTGCAACAGTTCATATAGTTCACATATGTCTTGGATGGAAATATTATAGCCATATAGTACCTTGGGTGTCATTGAAACTGGTTTGGCTGGCTGATGTGCGGCGAGCGGCCGAAGATTCATCCCATCTTCGGACTTTCCACCAGTGGGTGGATCACTCATGAGCGTTGTGTTGGCTATATCCAGCAAGCTGCTACCTTGTTGAGCGCCACAATGATTACTGACACCAATGTCATTAATGCTCATCATGCTTATGCCTTCCTCACAGTTAGGCTCAACAGCTGCAGTGGGGACATCCATATCAAAAGACCAGATTCTTGACAGCTCTTCTGATGATGGGCACCCTGAGTAGCAGTTTATGGTCTGCCTTTTATGGCCAGCAGCCAAGGATGTTGAACCATGTCCGTTCCAATCACAATTTTGGCAAAGTGAGGTGTTCTCTTCAAGACAACGGACTGCTGCGGGCTCTGAAGCACATCGATCACAAAGAAGGGTTCTCATATGTCGTCGAGAAAGGGCATTAGCTGAATGCACACTGCGATCACATGATAAGCATAACGATGCGGCATCTGATCGGCAATAAATTGTTGGCCTTTGCTCCCCACAGAAATCACAAAGAGCACCCATGATCCTGGCCAATATGAGAGCTCTCCCTCTAGCTCTTCGGTGCCACTGCTGCTACAACAGCCACCGTCCTCGGTTTTGTTTGTTTGTTCAATCCAATGACAGGTCCTACATGACATTGTAACGTAAATACAAATATCATAAGAAACAAAGCTTATTTGACCGATTTCGAACAGAGATATATAAATATGATTCTAGATGGAACAAGTAGGAGCGTATCCATCCACTTGCAATAACGTGTAAATATATATAATATAGCCACACAAAAAAAGGCATGGTTTATGCTGCCCATAGTACTTTGACACAGACCACGCAACTGTCACCTGCTCTGTTCTATTACCACCAACAGGAATGCTCCAAAGTGGGGACATATAACAACAACAAAAAGGAAAAGTGTATTTATTCATATCTTGACTATGAACTAGTAATAGTATAAGTATAGGATAACATTTAACCCCGTCCAGATTTAGCTACACAGATAACTTCCATTTTAAGAAATTTAGTGTGTTTTGACAGAGTCCACCTGGAATCCCTAGATTTGCCAGCCAGGACATAAAGAATTTGAGGTCTACAAATAAAGTACAAACAACTGCACCTAAGAGTTATAAGAGTTGAGAACTTCATCTTGGTGCATATTACTGTTTTAACTTCCATGATATTGACTGTAAGCACATACTCTCCGTAAACCATAAGAAGAAGCGATAAAAAAATTAAAGAGCCTGCTATGACATCAGCATTACATTTGCTGGATACATCAGAGAGACGACGCTACAATGCATTTTATAACACCGAAAAAGGAAGTGATGCAGCGCAAATGGAAGCCTGCCAAACCGATTGCAAACGGTTGCTGGTCATATCATAACGTCCCTAAACTCTAAAGAAACCCGTGTGGAGATAAAGCCAGCGAACTTTCTGCGCCACCCAAAACTAGTTTTGTCCTTTTGAAAATACTCAAAATTTGAGCTACAAAAGGATATCCTTTCAAGCAGCGCCTAACAATAGCCGCTGCCAAGAGGAGAAAACAAGAATTCGTATAAGCAAAGCGCGATATAATACAGTGTTTTTCCACTATGTCAGTAGATAGACACTAGACAATAGGAAAAGTGAAACGTAAAAAAAGAACACGCCTGTACATGCAAATCCATGCCTTAAGCAACTCAAAATAAAATTCTACGCAACCAAATCCGGCTCGAAGCTAAAACCAAACCGCTCGCGTAGGCTCCACGCAACACGAGAAAAAAGCGTGAAAAGTCCGCAAAAACAAAAACGAAAGAGACTGGACCTCAAAACACAAACACAAACAGCAAGCGTGCTTTGGAAATCGAACGCTCGGATCGAAGCCCCCGATCCAGCCTATCCCTGTCCCCACAATCATCGTTACTACCAGCAACAGCCGATACACAGCTCGGCCCACGGAATAATCCATCGTAAATACGAACCACTTACTACGGAATCAACAACAGCACGGGAGCTCACCGAATCGCCGCCTCCACGGCCGGAGGAGCCGGCCCGCGGCGCCAACCCCGACGGCGAGGAGAATCCTCGAAGCTTCCTGAGAAACCCGGAATAAAAAAGGACTTTTCTTCTCTGGCGGGAGAGAGAGAAGGAGCTAGCAGGGATGATGATGGAGGAGAGAGATAAGAACGGCGCAGCCTGCCAAGGGAGGAGATGTGATGAGAGGAAGAAGAGAAGGGAACAGAACAGGGTAAAGGGAAGAAAGGGAGGGTGGCGGGGTGGTGGGCCCCGGGCGAGTGCTCTTTTGCGCTTTTGGGGGCAGAACCGTCATTCGGGCCCAGGATAAGGGGGCGCCTGGCTCGGTGCCACGTGCGCGGCCTTTCGCCAAGTGGCGGGCCGGCCCGCCTTCCCGTTCTGCCCCTCGCGCGGCGGCGCCGCATACGGCCGGGAACGGCATGGGAAACGCCGGCGCCCATACAGTTCCATCGAGCCAGTCTGATCACCGTCAAACTCAAACAAGATCTTGTGCACATGGATACGATTTCTTCCTTTTCGCAACATGATTGCGCTCTATGATACATGCAACAGTACAGCAACCAGGCGGATCATAGGAGGAAAAAAAGAGAGGAAAAGAAAACTTAGCATGCATCAGCAGATCAGCTCCAGTGCTACCAGTGGAGATTTTTTGATCCCAGGCACCAGTGCTTCCTCCTATTTAAAAAATTTAAAAATCATATTTACAAGTTTCAAAAAACTCTGGAAAAAATTCCACGGGTAGCCAATGGTGTATCGCACAACCTTGCAAAGTTTTAGATTGCCATACTTTGTATTATGGGCTACACAAAAATAACAAATCTGATAAAACTTAGAGATTTGAAAATATACATTCTCAAATTTACACTTTTTGTGTAGCTCGGAATACAAAGTTTTTGTAGTTGAAATTTTGCATGTTAGTGGGATATATCATTGGCTACACGTAGAATTTTTTTCAGAATTTTTTGAAACTTATAAAAATGTTTTTTGAATTTTTTAAACATGATGGAGGACTGGTGCCCGGGATCACAAACCACCTTCCGCAGTGCTACGTGCTACTCTACGCACCAGCAGAACTAGTGGGAACTAAAAGTCACCGGTGTTTAGCTATCAGAGGAGAAAAACTTTGTGTCGTACTACTGCTACTGCTCCTCTGTTGCGGTCATTGAAAAACTGTCGTTTATGAAGTAGATCCTGCTCCTGCGGTGTGAAGATTCCATCCTTATCCGGAACCATGGAACGTAAAAGGTAAAACATGCGACCATCGCGGTGTCGATTCGGCTGTCGCCGGAGCAAGCTGACAAGAAGATAGTACCGTATCGTTAGAACATGTTTTGTTCTAACACATCATTGTTACTGCTTTGTTTACAGTTGTGCCCCTAGGCACTGCCTTATCCATACTGCAGTAGTATCCGGTGCCAGGAGGAATCAACACACGGGTGAGCATAAAGCAAGGCCTTTTCCTGGGGCCCAGCCTTTCTTTTTCAAGTGGATCATTAGTCTCCCCTTTTTTGTTTTTATGGTCCATCGTATCAAACAGTTCATGCTGAGTAAATCAACACTGGATTTAATTCATTTTTTTCTCTCTATGCGACCAAAAACAAGCATGGTATTGTACATTAGTAAATCGTCTTACAATCATGCAAGCCGATTGAAGGGTTTTTGTTGGTGCCTTGTGCTCCGCTGACCTTTTTTACGTAGGGCACGCTTGGATTCCAGATATTTGGACCGGAAACGGCCGGTATCGTCCGTAATTTTGTGCTACGATCCGTCGTTTTTGTTAGAGAGATATTTGTATATTGTAGTTTCCCTATTAGATAGGGGCTCCCTGCATATTTACACCTACACATGTACTATATATTGTGGCATTTGGCCCCGTGGAATACAAGTTGCATATTCCTAACATGGTATGTTAGGGTTTCGCACGCGCAACTCGTGCAATTTTTTTTTTCTCCAGCCGCCGCACGTACAGCTCGCGAGAGCTTTCCAGCCGCCCGCCGCCGCCGTCCTCTGGCCGCCGTCCGGCCGCGCGTCCGGCGCCCTCCGGCCGCCCGCCCGCCGCCGTCGCCCTCCGGCAGCCGTGGTCTTCTGCCCGTGGCTGCTCGTCCGGTCGCCGTCGTGCGTTTTCCTCTGGTTCTCATCTGCGTCCAGAGCAACAGCGACCGAGTGTACGTACAGCGCCGGCCACGTGCCACTACGGCCGTCTCGGGGTGCTAGCGGCGAGTCGCGAGACTGCTCTGCTCAGGTCGCCGCCGCTGATCATAGGCGCCGCCCGTCGGCCAGCCGCCGGCTCCGGCCGCCGTCCTCCGGCCCGTCCTCCGGCCGCCCGTCCGCCTGCGACCTTCCTGGATTGGACCTCAGCCCTCTCTGCTCGCGTGGTTCCTCCCGTGGTCTGTGCTCTTCTAACCTCAACTGCCGTCGCTGCAGCTGCTGCGTTCCCGTGCGTGCGTGAGCCTCTGCCTTGATCGATCCAAATCGGAGATCTATTTTCTCTCTCTTCGGTTGACTTCAAAAAAAAAAAATGTCGCTGTCTGCTGCTGATCCTATTGGCTGTCCCGAGCTTCCGTCTCTGCTTGGTGCTCCTCCGCGGTACTTGTCGCCTATTTCGTCATCTCCCTCGATGACGTCTGCATGCCGCTCTACGTCGACTCTCGCGGCTTCTGCCTGCAGTTATGGCCGCTCTACGTCGACTTCATCTATGTCGACTCGCCGCTCTACGCCGACTATCGGGGCTTCTGCCCGCTGTTTGGCCGCTCTACGTCGACTCCATCTATGTCGACTCGCCGCTCTACGTCGACTCTCGCGGCTTCTGCCCGCAGTTATGGCCGCTCTACGTCGACTTCGTCTATGTCGACTCGCCGCTCTACGCCGACTATCGGGGCTTCTGCCCGCTGTTGTGGCCGCTCTACGTCGACTCCATCTATGTCGACTCGCCGCTCTACGTCGACTCTCGCGGCTTCTGCACATGGTTCTGGCTGCTTTTCTTCGACTCCTCGCGTGGCGTGTGCACGCACTTGTGACCGCTCTCCTTCGACTCCCCATGTGGCTACCACGTATTGATGATTGGTCCTCCTTGGCTGACGCATCTACCTCGACCTCTTCAGTGGCGTCTTTCACTGCGCGTGAGATCGCGCAACTCCGATGCCTGCTTGCTACTTGGGACTCTTCACCGACAGGTTCTGCTGGTTCTGCGACTGACTTTTCTGGCACCGAGAGACCACCTTCTTCTCATTCAGGTACATCCCCTTGGATTCTTGATACTGGAGCATCTTTTCATATGACTTACGATTCTTCCGCCTTGAGCTCTATTCGACCTGTCGAGTCTCCTGTCTCTGTTCGTACTGCCGATGGTACTCCCATCCCCGTTGCTAGTCGAGGCACTCTTAGCAGTCCCGCGTTTCATGTTCCTTCTGTCGCTCATATTCCTCGACTCACCATGCAGCTTTTCTCTGGTAGTCAGATTGTCGATTCTCGTTGTAGGGTCACTCTAGACTTTGATTCCTGTTCTGTTCAGGATCGTTGTACGGGCGCTTTGCTTGGTGCTGGCCCCCGACGCCATGATGGTCTATGGGAGCTTGACTGGCTTCGTCTTCCTTCCGCTGCCACCGCCGCCAGTCTCTCGACCCAGGTTGCCGCAGCCACCAGCTCTTTTCAGCAGTGGCATCATCGTCTTGGCCATTTATGTGGTTCTCGTCTCTCGTCTCTAGTTCATCGTGGTGTTCTGGGTCTGTCTCCGGAAACGCTTCTTTGGATTGTCTGGGTTGTAGGCTTGGTAAGCAGATTCAGCTACCATATCCTCATAGTGACTCTGTGTCCGAGCGTCCTTTTGATCTCGTTCATTCAGATGTTTGGGGTCCGGCTCCCTTCGCTTCGAAAGGGGGTCATCGCTACTATATTATTTTATAGATGATTACTCACGATACACTTGGATTTACTTTATGTCCTCTCGTAGTGAGGTTCTCTCTATCTATAAGCGTTTTGCTGCCATGGTTCACACTCAGTTCTCTACACCTATTCGTGTGTTCCGTGCTGATTCTGCTGGTGAGTATATCTCCAAGCATTTGCGTGGTGTTCTTGCTGAGCAGGGCACTCTCGCTCAGTTCTCTTGTCCCGGTGCACATGCTCAGAATGGCGTTGCTGAGCGTAAGCATCGTCATCTTCTAGAGACTGCTCGTGCGATGATGATCGCTTCTTCTCTCCCGCCACATTTCTGGGCTGAGGCTGTCTCTACCTCGGTCTATCTCATTAACATTCAGCCTTCTGCCGCCCTTCAGGGTGGTATTCCTCTCGAGCGACTATGTGATCGCTCTCCTGACTATTCCATGTTGCGTCTGTTTGGTTGTGTTTGCTATGTTCTCCTCGCTCCTCGTGAACGCACCAAACTAACCGCTCAGTCTGTTGAGTGTGTTTTTCTCGGATATAGTGATGAGCATAAGGGCTATCGATGTTGGGATCCCGTGGCTCGTCGGATGCGTATTTCCCGGGACGTGACGTTTGACGAGTCTCGTCCTTTCTTTCCACGCTCGACCTCCTCGACCTCTACTGTGGAGGATCTCTCTTTTCTTACTTTTCCTGATTCTCCTCCCGATGTCCCTCATATTCCTCCTCCCCCCTGATCCGGTGCCGTCTACTCCGATGCCTTCTTCTCCTCCTTCGTCGACGCCTTCTTCTCCTCCTTCGTCGCCGTCTTCTTCACCCTCCCGCCTCCGCCTTCTCCTGTTGCTCCTTCTCATCCTACTTTTCCTTTCTATTATACTCGTCGTCCACGTGTTGTGACCGAGTCATCTGATGCACCCTCTACTTCTGGTGCACCGTCTCAGCCGACTTATTCTCTTCGTACTCGGCCTTGTCCTTCACCTGATTTCTTTGATCCCGCTACCTATAGTGTTTCGGCTGTCCCAGAGCCGACTACGTATCGTGAGGCTGTTGTTCATCCTGAATGGCAGCTTGCCATGGCTGAGGAGATTGCTGCGCTTGAGCGCACTGGTACGTGGGAGATCGTTCCTCTTCCTCCTCGTGTTCGTCCTATCACCTGTAAGTGGGTCTATAAGGTTAAGACCCGCTCTGATGGGACTCTTGAGCGTTACAAAGCTCGTCTGGTTGCTCGTGGCTTTCAGCAGGAGCATGGCCGTGATTATGATGAGACTTTTGCTCCAGTGGCTCACATGACCACTGTTCGGACTCTTCTTGCCGTGGCATCTGTTCGCCATTGGTCTGTGTCTCAGCTTGATGTTAAGAATGCCTTTCTTAATGGTGAGTTGCGTGAGGAGGTTTATATGCAACCACCACCGGGGTATTCTGTTACAGATGGCATGGTCTGCCGTCTTCGTCGCTCTCTCTATGGCCTTAAGCAAGCCCCTCGTGCATGGTTTGAGCGCTTTGCTTCTGTGGTCACAGCTGCTGGTTTCTCTTCCAGTGCTCATGACCCTGCGTTGTTTGTTCACTCTTCTCCTCGTGGTCGCACTCTTCTTCTTCTGTATGTTGATGACATGATCATCACTGGTGACGACCCGGAGTATATTGCCTTTGTCAAGGCACGTCTGAGTGAGCAGTTTCTTATGTCGGATCTTGGTCCGCTTCGTTACTTTCTTGGGATTGAGGTTTCGTCCACCTCTGATGGTTTCTTTATATCCCAAGAACGGTATATTCATGATCTTCTTTCTCGTGCCGCTCTTACTGATGACCGTACTGCTGAGACTCCCATGGAGCTCAATATTTCTCTTCGTGCTTCTGATGGCGATCCTCTCTCTGATCCGACTCGTTATCGACATCTTGTCGGGAGTCTCGTCTATCTGGCTGTTACTCGCCCTGATATTTCTTATCCTGTCCATATTCTGAGTCAGTTTGTTTCTGCTCCCACTTCGGTTCACTATAGTCACCTTCTTCGTGTTCTACGCTATCTTCGTGGAACGATCTCTCTTTGTCTCTTCTTTCCTCGTTCCAGCTCGTTACAGCTTCAGTCCTACTCCGATGCCACTTGGGCTAGTGATCCTTTGGATCGCCGTTCACTTTCTGCTTACTGTGTCTTTCTTGGTGGTTCTCTCATTGCCTGGAAGACGAAGAAACAGACCGCAGTTTCTCGTTCGAGTGCAGAAGCTGAGTTGCGAGCTATGGCTCTTTTGACTGCTGAGGTGACTTGGTTACGGTGGTTACTTGCAGATTTTGGTGTCTCTGTTACGACACCCACGACTCTATTGTCAGACAGTACAGGTGCTATTAGCATTGCACGTGACCCGGTGAAGCATGAGCTTACTAAGCATATTGGCGTTGATGCTTCTTTTGTCCGTGCTAGTGTGCAGGATCAGATTATTGTGCTCCAGTATGTGCCTTCGAGTTACAGTTGGCGGACTTCTTCACGAAGGCCCAGACTAGAGCACAGCATAGATTTTTCCTCTCCAAACTCAGTGTTGTGGATCCACCATGAGTTTGAGGGGGGGTGTTAGAGAGATTTGTATATTGTAGTTTCCCTATTAGATAGGGGGCTCCCTGCATATTTACACCTGTACATGTACTATATATTGTGGCCTTTGGCCCCGTGGAATACAAGTTGCATATTCCTAACAGTTTTCTAGCGGGAGAGGAAATCAACGGCGAACCAAGTGGGGCCGTAATGTATTTTTAACAACACATGCAGGTGTAATTTGGACGATCTGTCTAGCGGTAGTTGTATCGATGGACGATGGTATGTACCGGTCTCTCCACTTTTTTTTTAGGGGATACCGGTGTCTCCACTACTCTGATGTTGTCCGGGCTGGCACTGCTATCTGCTCCGTACCGCGGGTGGGCCTCCGCATGAGTGGATGGGCCTGGCCATTACAACTGGTAATCTCGACAACATATACTAGGGTTCACTTGAAGAGCGCAAAGGTTAGTGCTTATTTTGCTCCTATGGATGTTGAAGTAATCCAGAATTATTCCAAAATTGGTCTAGGAGGAAAGAGGATATTTGGTCATTGAAAGGATTGTCAATCTGCGTACCATCTGATCGTTGACATGAAGTATCACCGTCTGGATTGACAAAATACCATCAAGCTCAAGATATGAAAAGGAAGGGACTTTAAGTCAGAATCCATAAAAAAATAGACATTTTCTATGGAGACTAGTGCGCCAACCACCGTTATATATGTCCAAGGAAAGTTGGTCCTCAGTGGTTGGGATTGATGGTGTCACTCTTTGATCAAACACAAATTTAAATTTAGGGAGGTTCATGACAAGATAGATTTTGCATTACGTATCACACTTAGGTTTGCTTCACTACACTCCCCTTAAAAGATTACGATTTTCGATGCAAATTGATGGTTGAGATTACAACTTACATGTTTAGTTAAAAAGGTAACATAGTCTTTTAAAATGATTGAGTTACATAGCAATCACATACACTTCCTATCCAAGAAAAGAAAATCTTGTGTTTGGTATTTTCTCATGTGAGAGGTTTATGCAACATTGCATTTTGTCGGGCGAACCATTCTCCATGTAGTACACAACTATCGGATATTCTCAACAAAGAGACATTAGCCCATGATCATGTGCAAAACCATACGAGAAGGACCACATGTCTCAACCTCATCCCCGCCCTTCAAGATCCAATCGTCGCTCCTCTCCTTCTCCAGGGGGAGGGCACAGAGGAGTTTATCACCTCACCTCTCCGTGTGTGTAGGAAGTTTTATTGGTTTTAGATTTTGTTATCGCATGTGTGACGTTGCTCCAACGTTGATGATGATATTCTCTCGAATAGAAGTATTACAGTTACAATCCTATCTTGATGGCGCTTGGTCCAATGTTGAATAACACGTATGGGATATTATTTACATAGCCTAGCTAATAGCAGGTTTTGGTATACACTTATTTGGCACTAATTAGGTTGATTTAGTTATGATTTGGTACTTATGATCTTTTACCCTAGCAACTTATATATAAAGAGGCAAAGCCGTCGACGGTATGGAGTTGAGCGCAACCAACCTATTCTCCCCTACCCCCTCTTTTTTTAGAGCTTCAAAGTTCTTATTCCATCCAGTCTTGATGAACGACTAGTTGTTTTTTTATTGTTTTTTACTATAATTTTTGTTGTTGTTCATCACCATGGTTTCATGGGTGTCATCAAAGACAACTCTTCTCCGGTGTATCCTTCTTTGGAGTCTTTGCGAGCAAGATCGTCTCCATTGTCAAGCCACGCTAGCACGGTTACCTGCCAAGATTTGGTGATGCCCTCACTAATATGCTTGGTGCAATTGTCAAATCTCCGTCATATGCGACATTCTATCATTAGGTCATTACAAATACTTCGGCTGTTGAATTTCTCGTGCCCAACAACCTCCAACTTAAGTGAGTGTAGAATTTGTTTCATGAAGTTCAGCATAATGTGCCAACATCCAAACATCAACAGCCAATTCAGATTGAAAAATCAACCAGTAGCTTGCTTTAGAGAACCCCAATAATCAATAGTACCCTGTTAAAAAAAAACAAGAGAATGGTTTTTTTTTTTTTTTTGAGATAACAGCTACCTTTTATTGCTCAATAATGTTTAAAGGGATACAAAGACCGTCAGGTGGCTGCAGTAGCCAAACCTGCCGTCCAACACTACTCATAACACCACTACGAGCCAACAAATGTGTTTCAGTGTTTGACATTCTATTCTCATGATTAAACGAGACTTGAACAAAGCCTCGTGCTGTCGCCTTGATCTCCTCAAGGACCATACTGTAGGTGCCACCGAAGGGCCGCTCCATGTTCGCTAATTTTGTTTAAATAATACACGAAAATTATTTAATTCTGGAAATATTACGCAAAATTTATTTTTTTCAAAAATATTATCCAGTCGGTCTTGGCGAAGCCGACAGGTGCCTGTCGTCCTTGGCGAAACCGATAGGTGCCTTGTCGTCCTTGGCGAAGCCGACTAGTGCCTTGTCGTCTTTGGGGAAGACGACTAGTGGCGTGCAGTGACAAAAAAACGCCACTGGTAATATTTACTAGTGGCGTGCACTAGCATATACACGCCACTGATAACACATACACGCCACTGGTACGCCACCAAGGACTACAGGCACCTACTCGTCTTCGCCAACAACGACAGGCACCTGTCGGCTTCAGCAAAACCGATTGGAGAATATTTTTGAAAAAAATAAATTTTGCGTAATATTTCCAGAATTAAATAATTTTCGTGTATTATTTAAAAAAAATTAGCTCCATGTTCAGCCTGAAGCCCAGGCCCGGACTAGAGCGCATCTCCACCCACAAGCCCAACTCCAATCCACCGGACATCACCAGCGAGCAGTCAATCGGCGGGTCGGCGAGGGCTAGCGGCGCGGCAGCGAACCCCGAGACAGCAATAGGGCAGGGGCAGCAAGTGCGGACCGCGTGACAAAGGCGGAGGACTGCGTGGCGGCTGGTGGTGTGGCGCAGTGTCTGGCTTTCTTGGTCTCGTCGCGCTCCCACTCTCCCCCGGCGACTCTCCGCCAGGCCCTCCCGATCACCACCGTCTCCTCCACCGGCGGCCGCGATGTCTGGCAAGGGAGGGAAAGCGTTCTACTCCGCCCCTGACGGGCGGTTCGTCTCCACAAGGCCAGGTGTGCTCTCCGTTCCTTCAGCCCCTCCATTTTACCCTACTTGCTTTCCCCGTATTTTTCCGGCCGCCGTCTCAACCCTCGACCGACTCGACCTCGCCGGACAGGCCGGTGGTTCTTGGGCTCCCCGGCGGTTATCGCGTTAGGATCCGATCCCAATGGCTGGGGGTTAGGGTTTATAGGATGCGGAGGATTTCGTAGCCGTGGTGCCCTGGCGCGAGTGGGTATCAAAAGGAGGTGCTTTTGGTTTTGGGGAAAGGTTTGAATCCAATGTGGTCGTGTGAGGGCTCGTGATTTGGTTGTTTATTTAGGGTTTTGATTTTTTTTGGTCTGTGATATCAACGGAAAAACAAAAGGGGCCTCTTTGGACTGTAGGATTTTTGGAGGATTCCAATCCTCAAAAATCTTTCTTGTAATGGCCTTTGGACCATGGAGTTGGATTATCTGGTTAAGTGGGTGTATGTACAAGTATAGCCAGCTGATAGTTAGTCACCAAATTTATTTTCGCAACTTTGCTACTGGTTGTGACATTCCCATGTATGGCTTCAATATGAGTTGTTTTGTACTCTGTATCTGAGGGAAAACTGGAAAAGTAGATGATTGTGTTGATCATGACACACTTTGTTCAAATTGGCAATGCATTAAAAATTGCTGGCCATTGTGGGATAACTGAGTGTTATGGTAGCAGCTTGTTAGGTTTTGGGTCTGCTTGCCTGTAAATAAGTTAGTGCTAAATGGATAATTTGTGTTTATGTGCAAGTGCCTAGCCAAATTTGGCGATTCCTTAGGGTTTTAGTTAATAAAGAATAATCCTTTTCCTTCAACGAGAGAACAGATATTTATGAATATATTCGTGCATGCATTGCTTTCAACGAAGTTCTTTAGATGTTGGTGCAGTTAAGGACAAGATTGCTCTGCACTATTTAAGTTTTATGCTTAAGCATCTTGGTACCTTTTTTTTTATCCCAGAGGAAAGTGAGGTATATTCCTATGTGAGATGATCAGGTGCGCGATATACTCGTGGTGATCAAAGGAATGTACTTATGTTCAGTAACTAGGGCAACTCACATATAGACATACTTAATGCAACTGTTACAAATAAAGTTGATATATTTAAGGTTCTTGAGCACCCTTGGTAGAACAGGTTATGGCATGCCATAAATTTTCTCTCAAGAATATACTACTTTGAGAGCATGATAATATGTCTCATCCATATTTGAAATGATCTGATCACTAATTGCTAGGCCAACGGCGGATTGGTTGTAACTTACTTTACGGGTAACTCTGATATGCTAGGATGTTTCTCAACAATAGGTAATGTATTTCCAAACGTGGTAAAAACCACTGTTCATGATATCGGCCGATATTCCGATTTATCAGACCGATAAGATAAATCGGCCGATATGCCGATAAACTGGCCGATTTACCCCTTATCTTGGGTCGACCGATAAGTTACCGATAAGCGATATCCCCAAAATTGGTAGAAACACGTACTACATTCTTGTCATCTGCTAAGCTGCTTGTGATCTAGTTGAAATGTGTAGAATGTGAGTGATGGTGTGTGTTGTGTGCATATGCGCCAAATCCGCGTATTGTAACGGCTAATTTTGGAATTATTTTGAGATAGATTTTTTAGCGCACTACGACATTGAACTCTCAAGATCTGCGTCAATAAATAGCAAAATCGTGGGGGCGTAAAAGCTAGAAATCAATCACCACCTCTACCTAACCTGCACTTCTGCTTCCTTGCACCTCTCCTCTTTCCCACTTCTCCAGATCTACTCCACTTTCGCCTCCCATGGCGTCTCCAAACAGAAACCCTAACTCGAACCCCAACAATCTCAACGCCCCGTTCGATATTTGGATGCATTTCAGCCCGCCACACAATGGGTCGCCTCCCATGGCGTCTCCAGCCGGAAACCTTAACCTGAACCTCAACAATCCCAACCTCCCCTTCGATATTGGGATTCCATTCAGCCCGCCACACAATCAGTTGCCTCCCATGGCGTCTCCAGCCGGAGACCCTGACCTGAACCCCAACAATCCCAACCTCCCCTTCGATACTGGGGTGCTCTTCAGCCGTACTCACAACCCCACGCCTACCGCCGCGTCCATGTACCACGGTGCTGCCGGCCAGTCATGGCTGTCCCTGTCCAGCCCTGACAACTACCCCCTAACAACCCATTCCTTCCACCATGGACCCTACCTCCACTACACAGAGGATCCCCGACCCCCATGCCCCACCCAAACATTGCATTCCCCATGGTAAACCCAAACACAAACCCGATTTGGAGCAGTAACCCCGTTGGCCCCTACCCTCACTATGCGCAGGATCTCCAAACCCCGTGCTTCGCCCAGACATCGCCTTCCCCATGGTAAACCCAAACACAGGCCGATTTGGAGCAATAACCTCGTCGGCCCCAACCCTCACTATGCGCAGGATCTCCAAACCCATGTGCCTCGCCCAGCCATCTCATTCCCCATGCCAAACCCGAACCAGAGAGGTAACACCGGCAGGCCCTACCACGTGCAGGGTCTCCAAAACCCATGCCCCACCAGGTCACATCCTTCCCCATGCCAAACCGACGTGCAAACCCGAACCGCAGCGCCGCCTCTAGTGCCACACCCAAACATAGGGAAGGTAAATGTGTGCCAGAGTTTTTTTTTCTCTAAAGCTTTTATGGTACCCGTACACTTATTGTCTTTAAGCTGTGTCATCCTGCTTTATGATGATTTGATGATTTTACAGCTTAATCAAAACTAATGCCGTAGGTTTTTTGAGAAGTTAAACTTCCCATGTGAATATTTAGTTTGACAGATCTCTTAATGGATGTATTCTTACAGGAGCACCGAATGGAAGCCAAGATGTTATTCCTATTGATTCCGACTCTGATTCTGAAGGTAATAATATTGCCCAATTTCATGATCAAACATTTTCCAGGCTATAGTATATTCTTTGGAATGATTTTTTTCAACTTCCATTATCCTTTTAATGGTATGTTTTATGACTGACCACTTGGCATTCTGGGCATATCAAGTTGGATGTGTTCGCTGCTGTTCTATTTGAATCTAGTTTATTGCACTATCACGGCTCTTCTTTATGAGAAAATCCTTCAGGATGTGCTTTTGTTATAAAAATGTCACTTGTGTCTGCTAGCACGTTATGAGCTGTCTATCTCATATGATTAACACCCCTTGTGTTTTTTCACCATTAAGAAAAATTTATTTGTACGGTTGTATCCTAGGGCATCATTAGCAGGAGGGTAGTGAAAACTTGAAATAACAGTTTATGTTTTAGTAAAGAAATACTCCCTCTGATCCCAAATAATTGACGCAGTATAGCTAAGAAGTTGTACTAGCTAGGTTCATCTCCAGCGACAGATTTAACGGATCGGAGGGGACTAGAAGGGTCCCACAACCTTCTACGCTCGCCACCTACTGATCTTGGCAGCGTTCATAGGATTAATCAAATACTACTGAAAAAAATACTAATACTGGCAGAGAATTGTATACCATGGTTTCTGGTTCCCCTTTGGATTTATTTGCTGACAATCTGATCTGTTGACTATTTATTCATAGTATGCCGGCTACCATTAGAATGAATGTGAAGAAGAAACTTTCATTTGTAAGGGTATATTGCAAGTCACTCTCGGATCACCAATTCATGGCCGTGCATAACGGCTTTGCAGTATTTTGGTAGATCAGGATATCGGGTGATGGTACATAAATAAGCTCTAAAACTTACCGAATAGTTGAATGAAATGGAATAAGTAATTGTGACATATGATCCTATAGTTATAAACCTACAAGAATCTCATATAATCACTACCTGGTATTCAGGTTTTTTCGAAGAGACTCCCACAAACTCAAAGTCAAATGGGAAAGCTTCATCTAGTAGCCTAAAAACTGGTGGAAAGGCTTCATCCTTTTCTGAAGGTATGGATGCACGGTTTTGCACTTTTGCTATACATTTATCCATTCAAGAGTTGCTGATAATACTGAAAGTTCTAATTGCACAATAGATTGTTTTCTGTATCTTACATATTTTTCTTTCGTGTATTATCTTCTCACCGGAGAAGCCGGCAAAGGAGGGAAGGCGTTTAGTGCTGGGAAAGGTGGGAAGGCCTCCGCGTCAAATGCAAAGCCTACAAAGTCTGATGCAGAACTTAAGCTTGAGCTTGGTCAGTTCCTTTCAGTGAAAGATCCTCTGTTTTTCTGGCAACTTATTTTTATCCTAGTAAACTCAGTAGCCCGTGTTTGGAAATTTATGGAATTCCAGTAGGCTCTTTCTTCGAGCATTTTCTGTATAATGAGATTTTTATGTTTTACATCATTCGAATGGGCACACATCTTATATTATGTTTTTCTAACGGCCCTTCTTTCTACAAGAGAAAATGTGAAAGCTGATTCCTGCATCACAATTGGTTGCAGATATGCCCCCGAATTCTAGAATTTTAATGGATTGTGAAGCAGCTGAAATGTTGCAACAAATTCACGAACATATGGCCATCTTGTCAGAGGATCCGAAGATCAAAATTCCCGAGTAAGATGATTCTTGTTTAAATCCTGTTCGGTTTGCTAATCATTGTTTATGCAGCGTTCAAGTCTGTTAGCTGTGTGATTAGACGTTTACTCTTCTCGCATCTGCAGGTGTTTTGACAAGGCTTTCCAATACGCAAAAGAAGGAAATCATTTCACCACTGCAAAGTCCGTGAAGGAAATCCTGCAGTATCCTTAGTTTTGATTAATAACTATTAGAGACTGCATGTTGTTATGCATTTAAACTGTTCCGTCCAGCAATCACTTAGTAGTTAATTTCCTTGACTAGTAGCTGCAGACCTCTTAAAAAACATGGTGTTAGTGATGGCGAGGTATGTAATTCTTCTTCTTTTCCTCCCACCTTCTTGTATCTCATTTCCCTCATCTCAGCATACAATGGTTTGTTGTACTTGCAACAGATATGCATGATGGCGAACATTGGGCCCGAGACTATCGAAGAGGTCTATGCACTAGTTCCATCTCTAAAGGTCAGTGTCTTCTGTTGGCATTTCATTATATATCATTATGAATTTGCCACGAGCTAAGTCCCACACGATCAAACAAATATTTTACACAGGCCACTAGGTCGATCAATGAAGGCCCGATTAAGGAGGCTCTGGCAGCTCTGGCTAACATAAAAGCCTCCAAGTGAATCTCAGCTAGACAGGTAATCCCTTAGCAAATCTTGGATCACACCTCTATCCTGACCTTTGTTATTGATCTAAATTCCTGAATGGATCTTAAACATATGTGCAGCTGATCGAGCAATGAAGAATCTGCGACAAGAATCTTCTCTGCGATGTATGGATGTTGACCGGAATCAAGTTTCTGTACTTCTGTGTATGTGAAAACCGTGTTATGTGCCATGTGTGTCATCTCTAGTTCCGACTGGTAGAACTTTGTCTTTTGGAAGCTGGAGTAGCTTCTAATAACTGCAGATGTAGCTAGAATGGTTGAAGTACTGTGCTCTGAATTGCTATGTGGTACCCGTGGTCCAGCTCGCCTAAACGATGAAAATTGCTGTGGCCTGTTTTTTTTTTTTTTTTTTTTGAGAACACAGTACAACACAGACGCTCACAAATACGCACATACACTCACCCCTATGAACGCACGCACGCACACCCTACCCCTATGAGCACCTCTGAAGGACTGAGCCGGCAGATCTTGAGGTTGACGAAGTCACCACAGGCGCCTCGCTGTTGACGGGCACGTCACCTACCACTGAAAGAATAGCGCCGGATAATCCTGGAATAAATCCAGGTAAATGCAAACGCCCATGCCAAGTCTAGGACTTGAACCTGGGTGGGCTGGTTCCACCACAGGGAACCCAACCATCAGAGCCAAGCTCCGTTTGCATTTCTGCTGTGGCCTGTTTGTTTCTGCATGTGTGCGTGTCTGTTTACTTCTTTGCGAGTTGGATCTCTTTGGGTCGCAGACTAGCAGTTTCTTATCCATAGTTTTTGGTAGTACTTTCTTAGAGCAGTTCAAAAAGTTTTTCTTCCTGTAGACAACTCTGGTAGGGTGACATGAATTGGTAGATTCAGTAGAGTTTTAGCTCGAATGGTTCGTTATTTTTTTCTCTGCGATGTATTTGGTACCCTGTTCTTCTTTTCTTTTCACTTCTACCTACGTTTTGCTCACTTTTAGAGAGAGAAATAGAGTTAGATGCAGGGGGATTCGACTGCTCCTTGGACATTTGGACAGACTCGGTAGGCAATGGGTGCACACATAGGGGTATCTGATGCCTTTTGAGCTGCTGCAGTCTGATTGATGAACAGTCGCTGCAAGATCCTACTATTTCGCTGGTAAAACAAGCTGACGGCTCGGCGCCTGGCCATCATCACTGCATCGCGGCCGCGGGGTAATCAAACGGCAGAGGCCGCACGTCGTCGCTGAGCGGGCCGGCGTGCTGGTACCCGTAGGCCCTGAGCACCTGATCGTCGGCGAAGTTGAGCGCGCGTCGCATGCCGTCGTCGCAGCTGCCCCCGGAGTAGTGCCGGTTCCGGTCGCCGCTGCAGGGCTGGCACCCCGTGAAGTGCGTCACGAACGGCCGCCTCCACCCGTGCACACCGCTCTGGCCGAGCCCGGCGCCCTCCAGCGCGGCGTTCCTCGCCGCCGCGCGTTCCGCGTGATCCCGCACGGCGTGCCCCCTCCGCAGCTCCGGCGCCCGCCGCTCCATCTCCTCGTACCGCTCCGTGATGTTGCCCAGCCGCGGCACGATCTCCAGCCAGTAGCCCTCGAAGTAGTAGCTGTCCTCGAGGAACACCTTGTCCCGCCATGGGCTGTCTTTCTGCATCAGCATGTACACGAGCGCCGACTGGTCGTCCGACTCGTTGAACACCTTGTCTTTGAAGGTGGACGTGAGGATGGCGCCCCAGCGCTGGTAGTCCGGGGAGTCGGGCCCCATGGCGGCCCAGGAGGCCATGAAGTCGAGCGACCACTGGCAGTTGCGGAGGAGGAACACGCCGGCGTTGAGCCCCGTCCACGTCGGGCTCCGCCCGGCTCCCCCGTACACGAGGCTCCCCCAGCCGTGGACGACGAGGTTGTGCTTGGCGTAGCGCCGCAGCGGGAGGCGGAAGTCCATGTCGGTGAGCACGGCGTCGGAGTCGACCCACCAGACCCACTCCGCCTCCGGGTGCGCCACCATGGCGGCGCGCACCACGGGGATCTTGGCCCAGTACCGGTCCATGGAGGGGCGGAGCAGCGCCGTGTTGTAGAGCAGCTGCACGCCGTTGAGGCGGCAGTAGTCCTGCTTGTTCTTCAGCAGGCGCGTGAGCAGGTGATCGCCCGCCGGGGAGCGGCACGGCGCCGGCTGCGAGCCGGACACCATCAGCACGCGCTCCTCCTCGCCGGCCAGCTCCGGGCGCCGCGCGCGGAGCCACTCGGCCCGCTTCTCGTCCCACCGCGTGATGGGGCGGTCCACGGTGTACGCCAGCTCCGGGTCGTCGTAGAAGGTGCGGCCACCGCCGCCACCACGAGCGGACGACGAGGAGGAGGAAAGATCGTCCCTGACGTGCGTGGCGGACGGAGGGAAGGGCGAGGCGAGCGTGAGCAGCAGCGCCGTGGCTACCGCGGCGCCGGCGGAGAAGAGGAGGGCGTCGCCGAGCAGAGAACGCGCCATGCTGCCAGTAGAGGTGTAGCGCCGCGTCGTCTGGCGTGTCGGCAGCATGCTGTTGGCGCCGCACCGGTACGCAAGACACATATACTGGCGCCGTGAGTGAGAAAGCATGGAAAGCCGCGCCGCTCTGGCGGTAGCGCCAGACGTTTAGCCGGTGGCACGTAGAGCGTGCGTGCGTGAGTGCTCTCGTGAGCGATTCGGTGGGCAGTGGTGGCGTCCGTCCAGCCGAGGCGGATGCGTTTGCATCTGAGTGAGTTGGATGCCAAGCTAGGCCACCCGGCGCCGGCGGTGTGGATCGGCCGCCGCATGGAAGCAAACAAGCACCGTGGAACGTAAGGACCAGCACGGCGTCTTCGATTGCAATGATGGGGTGCAAACTTTGGGGGAAGTGACACATTTCGGTTTGTTTTTACGATCCTGGTTTCGTGCCATGCATGCATAAAATCCAAATTAGACACCCGGAAGTGCCGTGGTTGCCAGGCATGCAGGGCAGCAGTGGCCTGGATCCACTGAAAGAGACTGCAACTTTACGTACGGGTCGATCACTCGATCCCAGCGAGGCAGCGAGATCGGTTAATTTCACTTAGCATGCCCACATATGAACAACACAATCTTTTGCATGGCTGCACACAGAGAATAAGGGGTGAAAATGGGTTGTGAATGTGTAAACTGAGCATCTCCACACCGGCGTTTATTGGGAGTGCCGGTGTTAGAGTTTGTATCGAGTTGTATAGCTTCTGTATTGTATTTGTACACGTACTCTTGTACTACCCATATATATATATGAGATCGGCCGTACCAATCAGGTAACGAGCCAGTTCCCCCAAACCCTAATCTTTACATGGTATCAGACTACGTTGCGATGTCTTCCGCCGCCGCCTTCTCGTCCACGTCCTCTGAGGCGATCCCGGCATCGGCCTCCGCCGCCGCCGCCTACACTGGCTCGCTCCCGGCAACACTCGCCAGCCTCCTTGCGGGTAGCGCCCCCAGCGGCATGACCGCTCCGTCCTCGCCGTTCTCGCCTGGATCCTTCTCCGTTGGATCGTCGTTCTCCAGCCAATTTTGCCTCGGCTCCGGCGGTCTGCCCTTCGCGCCGTCGCCGCTGCCCATGGCCACCACGGCGCTCACGGCGCCCCCTCTTCAGCCCGCGTTCCACGCGTCGCAAATCGTCGCTCCTCCAGCTGCGCCAGATCGTGGCGACCCGGCCGCGGTGGTTGAGGCGGTTCCTAGTCCGTACCAGCTCTCGAACCTCATCACCGTGCGGCTGACAACGGAGAACTATCTCCACTGGCGTGCATCGATCCTTCCGCTCCTCCGAAGCCGGCACCTCGAGGGCTACATCGACGGGTCCTTCCCGTGCCCTCCGGCCACGGTTTCGGCTGTCACCGCCGACGGCGTGCGGGTTTCCGCGCCCAACCCGGCCAATCGCGCCTGGGTCGCACAAGACCAGGCCATCCTCTCTGCATTGCAGAGCTCCCTCGGCGATGGAGTCTCTGGACTCGTGCTCTTCGCCGCGTCGGCCCTGGACGCATGGACGACACTCGAAGCTAGCTTCGCCGGCCAGTCCACTGCCCGTTCCATGGCCATCCGTCGCCAACTTGGGGAGGAACGCAAGCTCGATCAGACCGCCACCGTCTTCTTCAACAAACTCAAGTGCCTCGCGGACACGCTCACGTCAATTGGGCAGCCCCTCCGCGACGAGGAGTTCTCCTCCTACGTCCTCGCCGGTCTTGATCAAGAATATGACTCGCTTGCTGAAGCAGTTATTGGTGCTCGACCACCGATGACACCACGCGAGCTGTACGGTCGTCTCCTGAGCACGGAGCAGCGGGTGGAGTCTCGCCGCTCGATGCCCTCTCACCTTGACCCTTCGGCGCATGCTGCGTCTCGCGGGGCGGTGGCTACCGTCCGCCCGCTCCTCGCCCACCGTCCATTGGTGCACCTGCCGCACCGGGTGGCGGGTATCGTCCGCCTGCTCCACGCCCGCCACCACCTGCCAACAACAACAATCAGGGTGGCCGGTATGGAGGTCAGCGTCCCACATGCCAGCTTTGCGGCATCGTGGGTCATCTGTCGTCTCGCTGCCACCGTCGCTTCAAGCGCGACTTCCTGGGGATCGGCAACGACGGACGCAACAACGACCGCCAGGCGGCCATGGCTACGCAGGGTCCCGCGCCTGGCTACACTCCGTCGTACCCGATTGATCCCGCATGGGTCATGGACACGGGTGCTACGGACCATCTGACGGGTGAGCTTGGCAAGCTTACCGCACACGAGTCCTACCACGGTCACGACAAGGTTCACACCGCAGACGGGACAGGTATGCACATCTCTCATATTGGTCAGGCTTCACTTCTTACTCACACACCTCGCAAACTGCACCTTCGTGATGTTCTTCATGTCCCTTCGGTTACTCGTAATTTGCTTTCCGTTCCTAAACTTACACTTGACAATAATGTCTTGGTTGAATTTCATCCGTTTCATTTTTTGTCAAGGATCGCGCAACTCGGGACATCCTACTTAGAGGTCGCTACTGTCGGGGCTGTATGCTTTGGATGCGGTTTCCCAGGCCAACGTTGATGTTCGCACGTCGTCTTCACATTGGCATGCGCGTCTTGGTCATCCAGCTTCTCCGATAGTGAGTCATGTTCTTCAGCGGCATGATCTCCCCACCCTATCTAGTAATAAAAGTTTAGCAGTGTGATGCTTGTCAGCAAGGAAAGAGTCATCAACTTCCTTTTGTTTCTTCCACCAGAGTTGTTAGTAGTCCTTTAGAACTTGTGTTTTCGGATGTATGGGGTCCTGCTCAAACCTCCGTGAGTGGTCATAATTATTATGTCAGTTTCATTGATGCTTATAGTCGTTTTACCTGGATGTATCTTCTTAAGCGTAAATCTGATGTGTTCGATGTCTTTGTTAATTTTCAAGTGCATGTCGAACGTCTTCTCAAGCACAAAATAATCCATGTTCAATCTGATTGGGGGGGCGAGTATCGCAACCTCAACACCTTTTTTAATAAGCTTGGGATTTCACATCGTGTGTCTTGTCCACATACACATCAGCAGAACGGTGCTGCTGAACGCAAACATCGTCACTTAGTTGAAACTGGCCTAACCCTTCTCGCCCATGCGTCTGTGCCCTTTAGGTTCTGGAGTGATTCTTTCACCACAGCCTGTTTTCTGATTAATAGGCTTCCTACTCGAGTGCTAAACATGAAAACCCCACTTGAGCTTCTTTTTCAGGAGATTCCAGATTATACGTTTCTCAAAGTTTTTGGTTGTGCGTGTTGGCCTCATCTTCGCCCCTACAATAGCCGTAAACTTGAGTTTCGATCCAAACAGTGTGTTTTCCTTGGTTATAGCTCTCTTCATAAAGGTTACAAGTGTCTACACGTTCCCACTAATCGAGTTTATATTTCCCGCGATGTCGTGTTTGATGAAAACTTGTTCCCTTTTTCTGCTATTACATCATCTACTTCAACACCCACACCCCACACCATCTCGCCTGTTTCTCCTGACCAATTTGTGGATGCTGCCTACTCTCCTGTTTTGTTGTCTAACCATGGTGCAGGAACCGGTCGTGCTGCTCGCTTGGAACTACTGGATCCTGTCACCTCCCCAGATGTGCTTCACGACGATCGGAATTGCATGCCCCATGCAGTTGAGCGTGCTTCCTCGTCGATCGCACCAGGCTCGGTGCCTGTGCATGCATCGGCCTCGCCCAGTACGCCTACCTCGGCCTCGCCGGTGTGGATGCGCTAGATTCGCCCGGCCCAGCCCAGTCCGCCTCCGCGCGGCCCGCCTCGCCTTCGCCCTCAACACCTGGGCCGCCCTCTCCCGCGCGGGCGCCCGACAGTACAGCGTCGCCTAGCACGCCTGCTGGGCTGGCTACTGGGTCTTCATCACCAGCACCTGGATCGCCGGCTGATTCACCGGCCACGTCTCCCTCGCCTGTTGCTCCGCCTGCCCCTGTTGTTCATCGACCTCATACTCGGAGTCGCAGCGGCATTTTCAAGCCTCTTGACAGGAAGGATGGTACTGTTGCGTGGCTTGCTGCGTGTATGTCTCAAGCTGCGTCTGACCCTACAGCGGAACCTCGTCACTTTCAGGCCGCTATGAGCATTCCCCACTGGCGTGATGCGATGGAGCTCGAAATTCAAGCACTTCGTAAGAACGGCACTTGGCGTCTGGTACCTCCTCGTCCTGGCATTAATATTATTGATTCGAAATGGATTTTCAAGGTGAAGAAGCATGCAGATGGATCTATTGAGCACTACAAAGCGCGCTTGGTTGCTAAAGGCTTCAAGCAGCGGTATGGTCTTGACTATGAGGACACCTTCAGTCCTGTTGTCAAACCCACCACTATTCGGCTTCTTCTCTCATTGGCAGTCACTCGAGGATGGTCTCTCCGTCAGTTGGATGTCCAGAATGCCTTCTTGCATGGTGTGTTAGAGGAGGAGGTGTACATGCGGCAACCTCCTGGATTTGTTGATTCTGCTCAGCCCCATCATCTCTGTCGTCTGGTTAAGGCTCTTTATGGTCTGAAACAGGCACCCCGTGCGTGGCATGCTCGTCTTGGCTCTGCTCTTCGTCAGCATGGGTTTGTGCCCTCCACAGCTGACACGTCCTTGTTCCTTTTGCAGCGTCCCGAGGTTACTATGTATCTCTTGGTTTATGTTGATGATATCATTCTGGTTAGCTCCTCAGACAGTGCTACTGATCGTCTTATTGCAGCTCTGGGGTCTGATTTTGCTGTTAAAGACTTGGGCCAACTTCATTATTTTCTTGGCTTGGAGGTTACGCATTCTGATGGTGGTCTTGCACTCTGTCAGAAGAAGTATTCCATGGATCTGTTACGTCGTGCTGGTATGCTCAAATGCAAGCCTGCCACGACACCGATGTCTGCCACTGATCCGATCTCTGCTGTTGATGGATCTCTCTTATCTGCGGATGATGCCACTGAGTACCGCAGCATTGTTGGAGGTCTTCAGTACCTCACTATTACCAGGCCCGATCTATCCTTTGCAGTAAACCGTGTGTGCCAGTATCTTCATGCACCACGGAGTACTCATATGTCTGCTGTTAAGCGCATACTGCGCTATGTTTGCTTCACTGCCGCATACGGCCTGCATCTTCGGCCTGCACCGTCTGCTCAGCTTTCTGCTTTTTCTGATGCGGATTGGGCCGGTAATCCTGATGATCGGCGATCCACGGGGGGATATGCAGTGTTCTTTGGTCCCAACTTGATCGCCTGGAGTGCCCGCAAACAGGCAACAGTGTCCCGCAGCAGCACTGAAGCCGAATATAAGGCTGTGGCCAATGCCACAGCGGAGCTCATTTGGGTACAGTCTTTGCTTAGAGAGTTGGGAGTCTCCCAGGATCAGCCTCCTATCCTTTGGTGTGACAACATCGGCGCCACATACCTCTCGTCCAATCCGGTATTTCATGCCCGAACGAAACACATCGATGTTGACTATCATTTTGTGAGGGAACGCGTTGCACAGAAGCTACTTCAAATCAAGTTTATTTCCTCTAAAGATCAAATTGCGGACATCTTCACGAAGCCGCTGTCACTACCTCTCTTTCAAGGTTGTCGACGCAATCTTAACTTACTGATTACTTCAGGTCACAGTTAAGATTGAGGGAGGGTGTTAGAGTTTGTATCGAGTTGTATAGCTTCTGTATTGTATTTGTACACGTACTCTTGTACTACCCATATATATATATGAGATCGGCCGTACCAATCAGGTAACGAGCCAGTTCCCCCAAACCCTAATCTTTACAGCCGGCATAAAAAAGCACCCCACCGATAGCGGTAATGTTGCCGGACAGGTCCAATAACGTGTCCGGCTACCGTTGTTCGCGCCCGATCCATGTGGGAAGTGGGAGTGCAGCCAACCGCAGCAATGTGAGCCACATCGAATATGTCGGCGGGCCCGTCATGTTAACGTCTCAGACGATGTCTATTTCACTTTCCTCTCCCCCCACCCATTTTTCATTTTCCTGGCTCCTGCCTTCCCCGTCCACCTTGTTCCCGCCCTGTCCACCTTCGGTGCTCTCTCGAGCCACGTTCGCCCACCGCCGGTGAAGACTTGGTTATTTATCTCATCTTGCGTGAGATGGGTCTTCTACCGCACGACGGGGGAGACACACCACAGGTGGAGCCAAGGCCGGAGACAGCGGTGGAGAGCGATGCCGAGGTGGTGACAGAGGAGAACACGCCGGCCATTTGATTTCCATGCATATTTGATGTTTGTATATGTGATTGTCGGACGTGGTGATGCTTTTGTGGTTGGATATTTGAATTTGACCATCGCTCTTTGCATATTTTGATCACAAATTTTATTGGGACCGTCTATCGGGAGAACGCCGATGAGGGAGCCACTCCCAATACAGTTGGCGGACATATTAGAAGTGGCAGTGGAGATGCTTTTACTGCAGCGGTAGCACAAGTATCCGAGCAAACGAAGGCATTACGCATGCGGCCCCGGAGTGCCTTCACAATTCCGGTATAGTAGTACTTAACCTCAATTGTGCACAAGCCCGTCCGCAGTGAACGAATGAGGAGTATCTCTGGCTTTCTGCAGCGACACTGTGCGCGCCGTAGAGTTGGACGACGCCCCAGCTTCCCCAGGGCTCAGGAGCACACACAGGAGAGCAGAATTTTGACTGTGCACTCATGCATGCGCCATCGCTGCCAAAAGCCCAAAAGCCCGGGACGTCGGCATCGGGGCCATGGCGGACGACCATCAGTGTGGCAGTGTCCAGTGATTCTGACCAGACCAACCAAGGGCATCTCATAATTGTCGAGGGAGATGCCTTGTTTAGAGGACGATGAACCGCCTGGAATATGGGCCCCGAAACGGCTGGTGGGCTTCAGCAGATCCTCAACGCCTCACTGTTGCTTGATATACCATAGGACCAGGCAGGCATCGTAAACAAGCTCTACAGAATCATTGCTTTATTTATGATGATGAGGCATCAAGTGGACAAGCATCACTATCTTCGTTACTGGATCACTTGCAATTGGAATCGAGTACTCGTCCCTTTCACCACTGATGAAACCTTGCGATCAATATTCCTATTAGGCAGAATCGTCTCCTAGCAAGCACTTGCCTTTTTCTTTCTATTCATATACGGCACCGCTGACGCCTAAAATTTCTGCATCAACGTTGAATAACGAACAAGTCACGTCAGACTGGATCACCCCTACGGCCGCTCAAAGTGTTGCACACTTGAAAAAGTTGACGGGGAGTCGGAGACTTATGACTCCTCGCGTGTCAATTTTTATACAGTACCAAAATTGATTGAGGTGTCGTACTGTCGTTCGTTAGCTTTCGCAGTTTCGTGGGCATATTTCTATCTTATCATGTTGTGTCACTCCAAAAAGAGAGAGAAAGGGTTCATGTCTCCAATATTGGTGCGGGGATGACTGCGGTGTGAAGAGGACAGGTCAATATAAGTTTCCAGGAGGGAAAATAGATTTTCTTGTTGCGTGTGAACATTGCCTGTTCGACTTACAACTTGTTATTTCTCGATCCTCGTCGATTGGGATCCGATCAATATCCAAGATATTCATACTTTTTTTCTAGTTTAACAAGAGGGAAAAGAGATTTTCTTGTTACTGTGACTTTGCAATATTAGTTTTCAAGTTATTTTGGTAAAATTTTCAAGTTATTTGAGTAATAGAAAAATCATTGCTTATTTATACTATCTCTAACTCTATTTCTAAAATTTGGTTCAGATTCTCGAACAATCGAGTCTTTGGATTAACATCCAAGTTTCATTATCCACTCCGCAATCCATATATAACCTTTTAGCCATTGTGCTTTGCTAATATTGCACGCTTTCAATCCCGCATTTTGGGGTAACTGACGTGTATTCTTTTGGTGTCTCAGATTTGACTTTTTAAAGAAAAATAAAGATAGCAAAATTTATAAAGAATTATCACTTTACCGTAGACGGACGTTTGATTTTAGGTTGGGGTTTATGAAAGTGAGAATCGAGAATCTAAACACGGGTCTATTAAATTCAAAGTTATAGTAACCTCGAAAAAAGGAACAAAACTAGAAAAATTTCCTACATGCAGGTCATGGAACTACAAACCTGCAAACTTTGGCTATCAAATGTGACCACCTGGGCTATGTGAACCATCTTTTATTTTTAAAGATCTACTGGTACTACATTTCTGTATATTTTTATAGTGATTTTTAGACTATTTTGATAGTGAATGTGAGCGTGTGATATTATAGGGCGTTTCCGTTATTATGTTTTTTTTTTTGCCATAGCTCAGAACCATACATCCTATCCTATCCTACTATATATGAAAGTAGGAATGATTCAGCACCAGTTTCGCTATCCACGTCACCCAGATTGCACAGATCGTCCGATCAAGCCATCCAACGGCGCATATAACTTTAAAAATCATGCGAAACTGTAGCAACACTTTAGCTGGGGACTTTCTACCAATTAGAGCCCGTGCACGATTTTTGGCGCAGTCAATTTTACAAAAAAGAACCCGCAACTTCCAGAAACAAACCCGCAGTCCAACTTTTACCGCTGCGAGGGACCTGTACGATAATATGCAAAACTATACGGACTTTTCTGCAAAAAACACTCGCAGAATCCCCCTCCTCCTTCCTCTTTCGCGTGCGACGCGGAGGTCGCCGGCGACGCCGCCGCGCCCCGCCGCCCCTCCGCTCCTCCTCCCACGCATCGGAGCCCACGGGCCGCTCCGCCGTTGCCGGATCTCCCTCCTCGCCGCAGATTACGTGCCGGGACGCCTCGCCGTCGCCGTAATCGCCGACGCCGCGCCCGCGGGCGTCCGCCGCGTCCGGCCGCCGCCGGCCACGCTCCGGTGACCTAGGCGAGGCGGCGCCGCCACGTACAAGTCGCTTGCGTCGAGGCGCGTCTGCCGTGCCCAGCCGCGCGTCCCAGAACGCGCGGGTTCGCCGCCGGCGAGCTCGACGCCGCCGCCGCATCGGCTCCGCCCGCTGGTGACATCAGCGCGACGTCGCGGCGGGCCTGGGCTGGGCTGGCGGGCTGCCTGCTGGGCTGGGCCGCTTGCTTTGCGCCTGGCTCGGCCTTCTCTATTTTTTTCTTTTTCTATTTTCGAAAACTTTTGTAAATTTTCAAACACAAATTTAAATCAATTCAAACCAATCCCTACAAATTTTCCACAAATAAAAAACTACATTTCAGAAACTTTGGGACCTTTCCAAAAATATTTCAAATCTTAAAAATTTCAAATATTACATAAGGCCCCATTAATAGATTAAAAAAAGATTAAAAAACTTATTAATTACGATAATGCAAAAAACATACATACAAAATGAACACAAAAAAAACGAACAATTTTTTTGTAAGTTTGAAAATATAATTCAACAATTCACAGAGTTAAAATCTTCAATTTTATGAATTTCAACAACGCAAAGCACGTATAAAAAAACACAAAAAATATATTTCCCCAAAAAAAACATTCTCTTCAAAATATGCAATTTCTTTCTAAGTTCCAGCATAGATTTCAAAATTTCACAACAACTAAAACCTTATAATTTACTAATTAAAATACTGCAAACCGTACATACAAAAATACACAAAAAAAACCCAAATACTTCTTCCTCCCCAATAAAAAAATATTCACAAATTTCAATTGTTTCCAAAATAGCTTCCAAACAAGATTTGTTGGATTTTCTAACAACAGATATCCCCCTCACATAAAATATTGTTGTAAGTTTTTTTAAAAAATTACAACATCTAATATAACTTTCTATATAAGTTATGAAGCTTATGACTTTTTTTATAAATTGTGGAGCTTATGGAAAAAACATTTCAAACTGCTGACTATTTGCGAATACTCAAAACAAAAAAAATTCTAATTCAGTACACATATATTCTATCAGCTTTTTCCAAATACATTATTCGAATAACTCCCAAATATATTTTACATTGGACCCGTAAAATATAATTTCGATTTAAAACTTAATCAAAACAACTATATCTCACAATGACACGACGGTAATTTATAACAACGAAGTCATCTCTCAAAAAAAACAAAAATTTTATGGTATTATTTGACCAAAAGAAAAAGATAAAAGAAATATGAAATGTTAACTATAACAATAACTTTGAATCTATCCGTTAAAACAAATATATCAACATGCCCACAAAAAAAAACGTCGACTATTTATGGCATATGATCAACTTCCAAATTTCAATATTTTAAAATTTCAAGTGCATTTCAAATCCTAAGCATTTAATAAACGAAAAGAAAACAAACATATCAACATAACCATAAGAAAAACGATCGCTATTTGTGTCATACGATCAAATCCCATATTTAAATATTTAAAAATTTTGAATGCTTTCCAAAACTGATCGTACAATAAACATGAAAATAATTCAAAAATGGATAACTTCTCAATTCTAACAATTTCTAAAATTTAAACAACTTACAGCTGCAAACTTTTTCTAGAAAATCCAATATACTTAAATCTAAACAGCTTTTGAATACGGACATTCCCAACTTTAAATTTTACCACCCAGACCGCGGCATCTGCCGAACTAAGTTCCCGAACCCGACCTGCCTTTTTCTTTTCCCCAAAAAATAAAAAACAACAAAAAACAAGGAAAAAATACTATAAATACCCACCGACAAAAATAAAAAATATATTAAAATGCTAAGGGAAAAAATGTTAACTATTTTTCACAAAAAACAAATAAGATTGAATAACTCAAATTAGCCTATATTTGCATAACTATATGGAAAAAACAAACATATTTGAGCATTCCAGCTCAAATTACTAATTTGAATATTCCAAATTGTCATATGACTTTCAAACCTGCTCATTTGGTAAACACTAAAAGAATTCAAATTCGAATAAATTCCAAATTGCTCACTTTCTAAAATCTATTTGAAAATTTGAACTCAAAAAACACATTTACATATTTCAAAATTTAAAATATCTTCCAAATCTGATTATTTTGTACACATTAAAACAATACAAATTTGAATACATTCCAATACGAACCATTTTCGAAATCTCACCATTCCTTTAAGCACAAACTTTCCCAAATTCAAATAATATTCACATTCTAAATTTTTTTTTACAAACATATTTGAAATTCATCAAACGGGCGCGGCATTGCCGCGCTAATATCCCTACTCATTGATCATACCATGTGGCCACTTGTGCTCGGGAAGCAGCGAGCGTGCATGCACTTTTTTTTTTTTTTTTGAAAAACAAGCGTGCATGCACTTGCACACACTGCCTCGCGCATGGCATGTGCGGCGGTACGTCCCTCGTCGGCGCGAGCTGCACGCGCTCTCCTAGCGGCAGGCCGTGCCATTGCCGGCGTCCAGCACAGGATCTGCACCGTCCGACGCGGTACCGAAAAATTAAATTAGCACCGCATTGACCTCTCGAAGCAAATCCACTCAGAAAATGTTTATTTTCTCGCGTGGAAACAAGAAAAGATTCTGAGGGTACGCACCTGGAGTTGAGACGGGGTTTGCGTTTCGCCCCTCCACGAAACTTTATATTAAAAAATGACCATTTTTTTGTAGCCTCTTGCCATGTTCAATGTAAAGAAGCCGATAATTTCTGCCAACCCACTTTAACTAGCACAAAGTGACACGTGGTTCGTACTTACTAATACATGCAAAGTTGAGATAGTTGAGGTTATGAGTACCTATGTTAGAACTGTCGTTTTATCTGTGATACCGAGATTACGTATCCTATATTTATCTCTTTCGAAAACCCATTTTATGCGCAGACTTAATGCATGGCATCAGAGTATTAGTGCTATCACTACACTAATATCTTTCCTTATTTGGAGGTATTAAAATTTGTTTTTCTTCCTTCCATCCAAATTAACCAGCCACATTCTTCTTGTGCATGAAGTACGCCCGGAGATTTACGAACAATAGATACTCCCTCTGTTCACTATTATAAGATGTTTCAACTTTTTTTCTTTCAAAAATACATGTATTTACCGATGAAAAAATAGCGTGGTATAACAAATAGCGACATGACTCAAAATCTGCTATTTCGGTGCTATGAGCAACTGTATATGGATTCAGTTTAGCGGCACCTTATTTAAAATGCTATAGCGCGCAATTTAAAAGCATAGTAATATTTAGACCCGTTTTAGTGAGTGGCGGAGCCAGGATTTGAGAAAGATCCGGACCAAACTCTTGGCTAAAAAAACTTGCAAAAAAATCTAGTAATGGCTTAGAAATTTGGTATGATTGCGAAGATGAACACATGTTTTGAACTCCAATTGTTAATGATCCAAGAAAGTACATAAAATATGAAAAAAAAAATATAAAAAGTAGCGCATGCGCACACAAGGGGAGGCCGGGGCACAGGCGCGGCAAGGCGCCCTTCCGGCGTCGGCGGCAGGAGGCGCCGGGCGGAGCTGGTTGACCGGCGACAGGTGGCGGCGCTCAACTTCTGGGTTCGTTCGGGATTCGCGACTTGCGAGCAGAGAGACTAGCGAGCGAGGCTGGATTCCGTCAGCGAGCGGGAGAGTTGGGCCAGCCCTGGGCCAAATTGTTCTTTGCTAGTAGATGGTAAGCATGAATTTTCACTGCGCCCCAGGGCATGGTCCAGGCTGCCCGGGCCCGCTCTGCCCCTGTTTTTAGTGTATAGATTCACTCATTTCGGTACATATTTAGTCATTTTGGAAGAACGGATGCGGTGCTATTTTTGGCACGAGGGAAGCACAAACTTATTGTTTTCTAAGCTACTTAACGGTTTAGTTGAAATATACACATTCTATATTGGTTTAAGAAGCCAGTTCAAAAATAAAAAAAAATAAAATAACGATATTGGAGCATTGATCTCTCAAGATGCTCGTCAAAATAAAGCGAAATGTGGAGGGCTCAAAAGCGAGAAAACAGTGAGTCCTCCACCTCGACCTGCCTTTGTGCTTCATCGCCCCTCCAACTCATTCTCCACTTTTCCAGATCTACTCCTCCACTGCCGCCTCCCATGGCGTCTCCAGCCGGAAACCCTAATCCCAACCCCACCCCCCCATTCGAGATGGCCATGCTCTTCAGGCCGCCTCCCAATCCCGCCGCGCCCATCTTCCCCGGCGTCTCCGGCCCGCCGCCGCCGTCCGGCCCTTACTCCTACCCCCGGCCACCCCAACCTTCCACCACGCCCCCTACCCCCACCCCCTCTACGCGCAGGATCCCCATCCCCCCATGCCCCGCCCAGTACTCTCCTACGCCATGCCAAACCCAAACCTCAACCCCAACCCCAACCCTAACCCCATCGCCACCTCCGGCCCCAACCCCGGCGCTCGCCTCATGCAGCTGCTCGGCAACGCTGGCTCGGGCCACCTCGAGTCCGCGGTCTCCATGCCCCCGCCGTCCTCCGACTTCTCCGCCACCCCGCTCCCAGTGATGCCGTCCGCGCCTCCCGCGAGGATGCTCAGCACCACCAGCAGCAAGGTGCCGAGGGGGCGGCTTCTGGGCGGCGGGGACAAGGCGGTGCACAACGTTGACTCGAGGCTGCCTGGGGAGGCGCAGCCGCCGCAGCTGGAGGTGACGCCCATCACCAAGTACACGTCGGACCCAGGCCTCGTGCTCGGCAGGCAGATCGCCGTGAACAGGACCTACATCGTCTACGGGCTCAAGATGGGGAACATCCGCGTGCTGAACATCAACACCGCGCTGCGCTCACTGCTCCGGGGCCATACGCAGGTATACATAGTTTATTTTCATTCTGGTGTAGAAATGCTCATTTGAGAAATCGATGAATCGTTGGGTTCTGGGTACCCATGACGCTTGTGGTGTTCAGCTAAGGCAAAATGTTTGAAAAGTTGGAAGTGAAGTTATTGCATTGTCCATAAGCTAGATTGCTAAAATAACATACCGTTAGATATTTTGTTCACGTCTCGTTCTGTTGCATGATACTTTCCAAAACAACTTCGTTTTTTCAACTTATGATACATTATTATTTGCACTTGACGCCATGATGAGGTTGATCAAATAACTATGTAGTAACAGACATGTTAATTTGGATTGTTAAGAAACGAATCACACATCTTATGGCATGGCACCCATGGAAGTATTACTAGCCATTATTCTGTGGTGGTTCGTTTGTGTGCTCGTTTTCAGCAGTTATGTTCGCACTAGGAAGTGAATTAGGATTTCTGATGTCAATATTGTTAGTATCTTTATATGGCTATGCACTCCTCATTTTCACGCGGCTGTGGATTTTACTCGGTGTATGGAAGTGCATTTGTTTCTTATGCCTTGTGTTTTGTTATTCTGCAGAGGGTCACGGACATGGCTTTCTTTGCTGACGACGTCCATCGTTTAGCAAGGTACTGTGCATAGAACAATAAAATTATCTGTATTTGTTCATAATGTCCCTAGGTAGTAGAAGAACAAAAGTTATATTCACTCTCCTTTGGAGACCACATAATTAATATTGTTGCGAGGTCATGCCTCTTTAGTATTTACTATGAAAATATCAAATCCTTCTCCAATATTCTTTAATATTTTGTGGGTCCGATATGCTAACTTGGTTGCTTCTGCCGCAGCGCGGGTGTAGATGGACGGATTTACGTGTGGAGGATTGATGAGGGCCCCGATGAAGAAAATAAGCCACAAATTTCAGGAAAGATAGAAGTCGCCATACAGATTGTAGGTGATGCCGAAGCTTACCATCCAAGGATCTGTTGGCACTCTCATAAGCAAGTAAGGCATTATTTGCATCGCAGTTGCCACCAAGCTAGGTTTGCACGTCGACTTACTGATGTAGTTGCACTTTATCCTACAGGAACTTCTGTTTGTTGGAATCAGAAATTGTGTCTTAAGAATAGACACCACTAAAGTGGGAAAGGGAAGAGACTTTAATGTGGAAGAACCTATTAAATGTAATCTTGACGAGCTGATTGATGGTGTACGCTTAGTTGGTAAGCATGATGGTGATGTGACAGATTTGTCCATATCTCAGTGGATGACTACGCGACTCGCTTCAGGATCAAAAGATGGCACGGTTTGTATCAAATACCCTCCTCTTTATTTGTACTTGAATGTCATTGGATTCTAGTTTTTCTGAGCATTCATTTCACTGAATATATAATACGGACAACCATTGATATGTAACTGATTTTTCAGCAATAGGCTTGCAGGGTTAAGTATTTTAATTTTGTATTTTGATGCTCTATTCTCTTGTAGTGGCAAAACACAACTTCCCCCCGAGGAAGGAAAGCAAACCATTTATCTCTTGTGTATGCTGTCAAATGGTTATTCGGATGGTTCTGTCATGACATACTCTAGAAACAGTCCATGGAATAGTCTGTTGTCTGATTGTTAACCCTTTGATTTGATTGTTTTGACTGCATTTAGGCCATTCATTGTATCTGAAAGCAATATTTACCTTATAAAACTATTATCAATGTATTGAAAAACTATGAAGTACATTTCACCTGCAATGTGCGCAAGTCTAGATTGGATAATTATCAGCTGCCCATAGTGTTCTGTGGCCTGATGCTGTCTGGTTACTCGTACTAGCTTGCTGGAAACTAGCATCAGCTGCTTAAGCACACATGAGGCTGCCAGCAGTTTCATTACTTAGTTGGTCTGTCTTTTTCCAGTTAGATATAATGACCTCGAGAAGTGCTAATCATCCTTACGAAGCACATTTGTAATGTCTATTGTTTTATTTTGCAGGTTAAGATTTGGGATGATCGCAAGTCAGTGCCTTTATCGATCCTGAAGCCACATGATGGTCAAGCTGTTTACTCAGTTGCCTTTCTTACAGCACCTGAGCGCCCACATCATATAAATCTCATCACGGCAGTATGCACTCTTACACAGATTACTTTATTTGTGCCAATAGTTGCTCCATTTTACCTCCAATGAAGCACACACTTCTCTTGGGTCATCTTGCTCAACTTCTCGTAGAAGACCTAACCTGGCCAAATGCTTTATACAGGAGTTTCTACCTACCTAAAATTGTGCCAGAAAATTAGTGGATACATATCTTGTGCGTCGGCGTTGAGTCGTACAACATTACATCTACAAAACACAATGACAAATTGATACTATCTCTGCCTCATTAAAATTGAACTATAGGTGCTTATACAGCTTGAATTCGAATAATAACTAAACAGAGCAGTGTTTGCATACAATTGCCAAGGGGCAAAGAGGCAAACACTGCTCACGGTTTGGATAAACTGTGAAATGGTAGATTTATTTTGTACGATGTTCAAACGAGAGAAATGTTCTTTGTAGATATTCCACTTCTGTTAGAAACGACCAAAATGTGATTGTGCTCTTGTAATCTTCTGATAAACAGAATAATTAACTGCATGTTGTATTATGTCAACATCTTACATGCTAATTCTGTTCTTAATGCTGCAGGGCCCTCTAAACCGAGAAATTAAAATTTGGGCTTCTACTAATGAAGAAGGCTGGCTGTTTCCAAGCGATTCGGAGACTTGGAATTGCACCCAGACCTTGGAACTTGTTAGTTCTCGGGAACCTAAGGCTGAGGAGGCATTTTTCAACCAAGTTGCAGTACTGCCTCAAGCAAGCATTATTTTACTCGCGAATGCTAAGAAGAATGCTATTTATGCTGTGCATGTTGAGTATGGCCCGGACCCTGCTTCTACCCGCTTGGATTATATAGCAGATTTTACAGTCGCGATGCCTATTCTAAGTCTCACTGGCACACATGAAAGCCAACCTGATGGTGAACAGGTAGTTCAAGTCTATTGTGTGCAAACAATGGCCATCCAGCAGTATGGGCTGGAGCTATCACTTTGTTCGCCTCCTACTTCTGATACTACTGGACTTGGAAGAGACCCATCTATTTCCCGTGTTTACGATACACCTCTGGAAGTGGTAGGAGCAGAGTCATCCACGGGACTAGCTTTACCGATTCTTATACTGTCGGTCCATCAGCTCCACCACTTGCATACACAGAAGGTGATGGTTCTGCGCATCTTCCGTCTGCTCCTGTTGCATCAGACAAGGATCTTACTGGATTGGACCATCACTGGGCAATCGCGACAAAGACCAATCAGCTTTTGATTATTCGACAAACCAAAGCACGGAGCCAGTTGCCTTGACTAGGCAAGATACACCCATGCCAAAGCCACTTCCCTTGACTAGGCAAGATACACCCATGCCAAAGGACAGTTTTGAAAAGGATGAATTAAGAGACAGTCACAGTGATGTTAAAATGCTTCCAAATCCTCGGCGATGTTTAAGGTAGGAGGAAATGCTACTCATCTCATAACTCCATCTGAAATTATATCAGGCGCTCTATCTACTGCTGAAAGCAATCAGATCTCTAAATCTGATGGCACAAAAATCCAGGATGTCTCTATTAGTAGCCCTCGGATAACAGAAGTAGAAGCAAAACATGTCGACGAGAGTAAATCTGGTCAGGATCTGGAACTTGAAGTTGTCAAGGAAACTGAAGCTGTTTGTGAGAGCTCAGAGAAAGCACAAAGTTCGTTGGAGCAAACTGTGGAAATGGTGAGTGAGCGTTCAGTAACAACTGATAAGTATAGTGTCGAAGAATCACGGCCACTATCGGATAGACTGGTTCCTGCTGCTGGAGAAAATGTTTCGAACAAAGTGTGGAAATGCCTGGCAGAAGTGATTACTCCCCTGCTGCGTCTAGGGAGCAATCATCTACCAAGGAGAAGGTTCTTCATCTTCAAGCATCTGGTCAATCATCACCTTCTACAAGTGCATTTAACTTAACTGAGTCTTCACGCGAACCTGTCAGCAGTGCATACCCACCTATTCATTCCTCTTCAGAAATCACTGATATGCAAGGCATGCTTCAACAGGTGATCTTCGCATTAATCCACAATATTATCTGTGCACTTCGAGTAACTTAAGTGGACTGCTCTGTCAATATTGGATGTTACTTAGATCTTACTCAAATAGTTTCGTGTTAGATGGATTTCTTGATGGTGTGGCATGCCATCTTAGTTTTTTCGCACTTAAAATATTACTAAAATCCTGATTATGGACTTCGTAAATTGTGTACATGTGCGGTCTTAGCTTTTATGGAACTTGAAACATAGCTAAATCTCGATATATATGTGTGCTGTATAAGCATTTTGGAGTTATTTGAGACCATAAGTTTTGTCTGAACATTCATTTCCCTGGAAAAAATTGTTAATAGATCATTTAACTCTCTTGGAAGGATCATACCTTACTGACTTACTGTAACATGTAGCATACAAAGCTGGAATGGACTTGTTTACTTTGCACCGGATTTGGCTTATTTGGAGACAAGCTTAGGCTTGAGCTTAACATGTCCAAAATATTCTTACATGTCATGCCCATTTGCATATAAGCTTTAGTTTTTAGATGTCCATAATGTTTTGGCTGGAACTCGAGAGTAACTGACCGTTGACCGGTCGCTAGACTTGCTACTGGGAAATCAGAGTTGTCTCTTCTGTGTTGACTCTATGGCTTTCGGATCAATGTTGGAAGGACATTATCTGAGTAAGGGCTTTCAGTTTATTTACCGTGTGCTCATGTGTTTGCAGCTAATAGCCATGCAGAAGGACATGCAAAAACAGCTAAGTACTGTCGTTATTGCTCCCATTGCAAAGGAAGGCAAAAGAATTGAGACGTCGCTAGGCCGTACCATGGAGAAATCTATCAAGGCTAGCATTGATGCCTTGTGGGCTCGTTTCCTGGAGGAGAACACCAAACGTGAAAAGGCCGAAAGGGAACGAATGCAGCAAATGACCACTCTCATCACAAGCTCAATAAGCAAGGATCTTCCTGCTATGTTGGACAAGTCACTAAAGAAAGAATTTTCTTCACTTGGACCTGCTGTTGCGCGGACAATGACACCTATTATTGAGAAGTCTTTGGGCTCTATCATTGGCGATTCAGTTCAGGTTGTACTTAACTTCCTGTTGTATTTGTTCTTTTGATTTTGTCACCCTTGCTCTTGTTGACTGTTTGCTTTTAGAAAGCGGTGGGTGACAAGGTGGTCAATCAGCTGGACAAGTCTGTTACTGCAAAACTTGAAGCTACAGTTGCTAGGCAAATCCAACTGCAATTTCATACATCTGTAAAGCAGATTCTTCAGGTTGTATCCTCTTGGAGTTTGTTCTTATGGATGGTGGCCTAGCAGCTCTGATATGTCACGTAACATGTTACTCTTGATTTATTTGTCGGATGTTTGTGTCTCGGTAGATTACTTAAGTTATTCATCCATATACGAAGTTTGCTGTTAAGTCAATTTGTTCTTAGCTTTGCTACATGTACTAATTTTGTTAAATGGATGCATGCAGGATGTTTTACGCACTAGCTTTGAAGCATTGCTTGTTCCAGCATTTGAACAATCCTGTAAGACAATGTTTGAGCAAGTAGATAGTGCATTCCAGAAAGGAATGTCTGAGCACGCTGTTGCTATTCAGCAGCAGGTTGAGGCAGCACATACTCCATTGGTGCTCACTTTGAAGGTAAGATTGTGAAACTACCTTTTTGTACTTCTTTTGCAACAATATGTTTTATACTTAATATTTGTATTTGGTATGGCAGGAAATAGCAAGCTAAAAGTATGCTCTTTTTATTTCCAATTGTATAGTACTAAAACTGAACGTTTCATATAATATTTTCAGGAGACTATCACTTCTGCGTCGTCAATCACCCAGAGTCTTACATCAGAGTTACTTGATGGCCATCGCAAACTATTGGCACTGGTCACATCTGGGAATGCCAATGCACAAAATACGAATGTTTGCAGCCCAACAATGGGCCTATCACTGGTCCCCCAGAGGTGCTGAAACCTTCTGATTTTCCATGATGGTTCTTACTATGACTATTGTTTATGTATAAGATGATCCGTGACAACCTGTCTAAGCCTTTTGATGCAGTAGTGTTTTAGCTGGGTTCACATGCCTAGTGGGTATGAGGATGGGTCTTCAGTCTTTTTTTCTGTCTGGGTATAGTATGGTGAATGATATGAGAGCGTACATGTAAATTTCCGTGTGCCTTGCATTTTGTCAGGTTGAGGCTCCGCTGGACCCGATGAAGGAACTGGGAAGACTGATATCCGAACGCAAATTTGACGAGGCTTTTACAGTGGCGCTTCAAAGAAGTGATGTCTCAATTGTGTCTTGGTTATGCTCTCAGGTTATTCCTCCCCCTTTTATTAGTCAACTAATACCGAGCTATATGACCCTTGTTCATTACCTTTCTCATTACTGGAATAGCCTGTGTTGGATTTGTGATAGCTGTTCCCTGTTGTACAGGTTGATTTGCGTGCATTATGTTCGATGGCCCATCCTCTAAACCAGGGAGTTCTTCTAGCCCTACTACAGCAGCTAGCAGTTGACATTTACACCGAGACATCCCGGAAATGTCAATGGATGACAGATGTTGCTATGGCAATCAACCCCACAGACCAGGTCATCGCTGCACACGTGAGGCCTATCTTTGAGCAAGTCTACGCCAAATTGGCTCACCACCGGTCGCTCCCCACCACCAATCAACAGATAGCAGCAATCTCCGCTTGCTCATGCATGTCATAAACTCAGTCTGCTCAGCTACAAGTGATTCTAATTGGCTGCAGAAAACTGTGGGGGAGTATGGTCTATTCTTTCTTTGTATAGAGAGAAATTTTGAAAAGCAAGGTAAACCTAGAAGGACGTGAAACTACCACCAAGAAAACTCTGTGGGTGGGTGTGTTCCCCCTGGTGTAAATTAGGCTTGTATCGGATTTAAACTGGAGTGTTTCCATGTCAACTGTCAACAAGTCTATCGTTCTTTTAGCGCACAGACGTCCTTTGTAGCTCCAAGTTTTGATAGAGTAGCAGCTGCTTGAACTAGTGAGCGACCGTTTGCTTCCACCCGAACATGAACCTCAAGAGATCGATGTTCTTTCAGGCGTCAAGAAGCTATATTGCTTATTAAGTTGGATTTTAAACTGCCTCGTCTTTGTTGTTGCTATCGGAGCATCCCGTCTGAAATAACGTTGTAGGCTGAACGCACTGCTGTTTCTCTAGCATTATATAGGAATTTAGGGAGGAATGGCTGAGCGACATCGGAACCATACAATTCTCCGGCGTTTCCTCCGTGTGCATCTGGATGTCCGTATGCTCATGCTTCATCAGGCGCTGTGTCCTGTGTAATTATGGACGGAGTGAGTAGCAAGCTTTTATACTATCTTGAAACTTGAAAAGCTCCTCCAGAAACTCTTGAGACCAATGTGAGGATAGTAATATTTGATACTAGTTACTAGAACTTTTCTAAGCCCAATGTGAAAATGAGGATGATAGTTTTTTTCTTTTCGAGAAACCTCTCGAAGAGGGCAGGGCCCTCCTGCATTCCCTATAGATAATAGATATAATTGAATTGATCCCGTTAATAAGGAAAACTCAGCCCAAAAACCATAGTGTCCTATTTATGAGGAAACCGGACCATAAAACCGCACAAGCCATGCAGCCTTGTCGCCCACACGACGCTAGACTAACACTGCAACAAACACACGCATCCGGGGCCATCGCCCCGGCTTCCACAACTCGGCACCAAAGCCGCACTCGAGTCGTAACTCCGCACGTCACAACCACCTCGTAGCCCTAGTTGCCCAGATAGCCGGCCGCAGACCCCGAACGTCGCGCCTTGATAGTTATCCAGAAAAATTTAGCGACCCACACTTGCCACCACTTGTGTGGCAGAGTGCATTACTTTGCCTTGACGTGGTTAAAACATCACTTTACCAGCATCTGATCCATGAGAGTAGCATAATAGAAGCATTACTGTGTATTTGACAAATAAACAATATTACTTTTGCAAACTTTTACAACAATGTACAAAAACCATGGTCTAGATGTTACAATCTTCAACGAGCACCCTTATGTGAAGTTCATCTCCCCTTCTGCTCGGTCGCCTTAGAGCTCCTATCTCAACCAGCATCATTTAACAGCGCTAACTGATGTAGCAGCGGGCATTGACAGTTCTTCTTCTTAGCATGTTGTATGCATGCATGATGTAGCTCTAGTTACCCTCGGGCGAAGCTATGTCTAAGTCAGGGGGGCCACCGCCCCCCAATGCTGGCCCAACATGCTTGTGCAGCCCATTTGCCCCATGCATTCAGCCCAAGCTCTGCTACCCATGTGGCATTTCTAAGTAATTGTTTGCATCATACTCCATACTATTGTAGAAATTAGTCTAATACTAGTAGTTTTAGCAAGATTTAAACCATGCATGCCATGGAGGTCCATTAACAAAATTCAAATATTGATTCGTGAAGATGCGATCGAGAAACAACCTAAAATTAGCAAAGTCGTGTGGACAAGGTTTATTAGCTAAGTTTAGACAAGCTAGTTAGCTATCTAGGCGTTCCACCATTCGTCGGTGACTCCCACTTATGGCTGGCCGGTCTCTGTGGCACCTAAATCCAGCAACAACTTGCGCCCGTCACTGGATGTGCTAGTACTTATATATCGATGAAAGAATTGGTTAGATCCAAGAAGAAAATCTTGCATTCGACCATGGCCACGCTCTCACCCACCATCTTCTTCCTCATCGTCCAATCTGTTATGACGCCCTGTTTGCCGTGGCCAAGCACCTGGAGTGAAACTGCGAGTAGTGTGCAGCTGGGAGTCCAAGAAGAAAAGTTTATACCATCTCCAAGAGCAACAACTTTGGTAAGATCATGGCTATCCTGGCTGCGCTCGTGAACCCTCTCGATTTCGTGACCGGGTCCACGAGCACAGATAGGATCACAATGATCTTCCCGAGGTCGTTGCCCTTGGGACGGGGAGGTCCAACCTGATGCATCATTGGAGAAAATCCAGGTACAAGTTAACTTACGAGGCCCGCCCCAGTTACCAGTATGTTAGAATGGAATAACACAAGCACTTAACCACTATCGATCAAACAATACCACGTCCCAACTAAACACGCACAATGGAAAAAGGCCCGCCCCAGTTACTAGTATGTTAGAATGGGATAACACAAGCACTTAACCACTATCGCTCAAACAATACCACGTCCCAACTAAACATGCACAATGGAAAAATGAGACGTTCAAACGGAATAACAAAAGAGTTAAATGCACGTGAGCTCACCAAGTTGCAACGAATGTAAGGATTGATCACCAACTTGAAAAAAAAGCATAATTTCGACCACCAAGTTGTAGATTAGCGACACGTTGTCATTCCGGTACAACGGGCGATAAATCGCTGACATGTCAGATTGTTTTTTACGAAATGCACCCTATATTTTATACTTTTAGTTCTAATACTAGGTCCTTTTCTCGAGGAGAGAAGGAAGACACCGGCATCATCACGACGTCAGCACTGGCTGGCTGCCCTCCTGTCAACCACGTGCTCGACGAAGGAAGGAGCGAGGACGCGCACGAGTGTGGGGAGCAATTTGGTGGCGGCGCCGCCTTTTTATGGTGGTCGGAGCTTGTCGACAAGCTCTCACTGTCGGAGCAGGAGCGCCGCCACGAGCAGCCCCGCACCCACGCTGCGTGTGGCGCTCCCACATGCCAGAAGAGGATGAAGTGGTCAGGGAGGCCAGAGGGAGTGCGTGCACTGTCTTGCGTGTGTGCGGAAGGAGTGGAGCGGGGGAGGTGCGGCGAGACGAGCACGGGAAGCCATGTCGCTAATCTACCAACTTGGTGACCGAAATTTTGCTTTTTTTCAAGTTGGTGAGCAATCCTTACATTCGTTGCAACTTGGTGACCTCATGTACGTTTAACTCATAACAAAACTCACAATGGTAAAATGAGACGTTGAAACAGAACAACCCAAGCATTATGCTTATGTAGTACAGTATTACCTAAGTAATAGAAGTGTGTTCCAAGTTACAACGTTGTTCAAATCCCAAATTACATAACTAGATCACATTGTTCAAAACTTTAAATACAAGCACAGAGCCTTATATCAAAACCCCAGTCATGAGCTCATAGCAATACACATACCACATTGCTACCAAACTTTGCACAACCAATACATAACTCAACAGTCAACACCCAATGTTGCATAACCAAACCCCGCCGGTAGCAGCCAACACAACTCCAGATATATGTATTATCAAGTACAGGCCGCTCTGATGCTAGCGGCGCGAGACCTTTTGCGCCATTAGCCAGGAAGGCAAACCCATAGGCATACTCAGTTTCGGCCCAGGATAGATGATTGGTTCTCCCTTGGTACACTTGGCTTGTTTTACCCCCTTGTCTTGGCCCTCTTCATTCCAAGGCTGTTGTGGAAAGGGGATGCGGAACCAGACCGTTGCATCCCTTCTTCACGAAGGTGCCATTGAGCATTGCGAGCTCACGGAGCTGCTGCTTCTTGAAGAAGTCCTGAGACTCGTCCTGCTTGAAAAATAGAAAAGAAGGAACTTTAAGACATGGTTCTGCAGAATAGTTCATAAGATCTAAAGGTCAAAATAACAAGCCTAAGAGTTTAAGAGGACATATCAATATCATACATACCATCGGCTTTAGCAGATCCTCAAGGATCTCACGGGCTTGCATCAGACGAGCATCAATAATTTCAACAGGCATCTCTGCCTCAACCAATATATGAAGGGGTTCATTCAGATGTTCATATCCTGGCTTCCCTCGCATCATGTCCTCCTACAAAGCATTACCACGAATGAAATGGTAAGGTTCAATGAAATAAGAAAACAAACACAGGTACCAAAAAGGCAAGTGACTACTATATTGTTTCAACGGAATGTGTATTGGTGATGATCCAACCTCACAGAAAAATATAAGCTTTTTTTAATATATCAACAAAATTAACAGTAAGAAGCTGTTTGGGGAGAAGCCTGCAAAACAGACGGTATAGCTAAATAAGAGTGGGGTGGGCATGGAAAGTAATACCCTGGTTCCATCCATAACATGGGGTTACAGGAAAGGGACAATGATACAGTTGTATCCTAGTCAAGCTTATCACACAAACTTGGTTGACATACATAACCAATACGTGTACACCAGATTTGCCATCCCATCTAATTGATGGTATTAAGAAGCATGTTATCAGAGTTACCCGAGCTGGATCTTTAATGCTGCCCCGGCCTCTTATTAGCACACGGCAGTCAGTAGTTGCCTCCACTCGCTTCAAGGAATTTCCTCTAGGACCAAGGATGCGACCAACAAAATTGTACTAGAAAAATAAACATAAAAGCACCATGAGGACACAAACAATTCATAGTATAATATCATAGGAGAAGTACACTTACTGTTGGATATTTGTCTACTGGAATATCAACCCTCATTTGTTTCTTGACAATTAGTCCAGATGAGCTGCCTTGGGAACCTCCACGCCAGCTATAAGCAGATGAACTCTGCAATGGTTACAGCTCGATAATTTAGTTTTTTTAGTAACAGTTTATATGGAGCAATAGTAGTAGCTTTTGTCGTCAGCAGTTCAAAAGTTAAAAAATTTAAGCCAGAAGGAACTAGTTAACCACAGATTACTTACGACTGCCAGAATAGTTACATGATTATGCTTAACACTGATGAAGTACTGAACTGCTGGGCATGTAAGTCACATGCTGTTTATTTTATTGACCAGCTAATGTTCAGTTACAAGTATTGTGTAATAATCATCTCAAACTCATCTTATGGCGGCAAGGGAATACCTAATAAGTAGGAAGGACCAACTACCAGATGATGTTAGCATGCAACTAATTAGCATATTGGTTAGTTTTGGCATAAGGTGCCGAATTAGTGGATTAGTGTTAGCATGTTATCCAAACTCCAACAGTTGCAATAGAGAGAAGATTTTAGTGGCATCTTTTGAACCCTCTGCCTGGAAGGGATGATAAAGTTAGCAAGTTAGCATAAGAACCGAGCAGTAACAAGAAAGCTTGGCAGTGTCAAAATCAGCTTGAAATCCCAGAGTTAAGATTCCAGGAATAATAAATCTTAGCATAAGGACCAAAGGGTACCAAATGACTAGCTCCGTTAGTGTCAGAATCAGTTAGAAAAAACCTGATCTAAGCTTTCAAAACTGGTAATTAGACATGTAAGAGTAAGTTATGTTAAATGGTCAGTATCCATACTTCTGATTGAAATGCTGATGTCCACCCATTCATGTCAGTTGCTGCTCCGTTTGAATAAAATCCTCCTGATGTTAGTGGACTACCATGTTCAAGGCCACTTTGATTTAAAAGGGAGGCGTTCTCCAACAGTGTGGAAACACGTATAATTTCTGTTTCAAATTGCAATTTCAAGAACAAGATGTACAAGTTAGCAGTTAGAATTAGTGATTAGCAAATGCACATATATACCAGACGAGTTAGTGTAAAGTCACTAATCTAATAGTCATAACAGTATCAACTGCACATCTGTATAGTTAGTTCTAAAGCTCTATAATATTAATGCTCAGAAGATATGCTAACAAAATTAAATAAATAGTATGCGCTTGTAGAAATGATGGATAGCAGAACAAGTATTTAGAACAAAGAGAACTCGACAAAGATAAATAGAGATACAACATTACAGCTAACCAGAATAACATGGAAAAGGCATACAGAAAATAAACATTTTGCATCTCTTTATAAGATTATTATGTGTTCAGAACTATAAAAGGTTAGCACACTGGTGTTCATCCAACTAAGTTGAACCTTCCCTGTGGCCCACAGGCCCCGGTAATTTAAAATATCATCAAGCACAAGCGATCACCGTCAAGGAAGGATATATATTGCCTTCATAGACATGCCATCCAGTGTCATGGGCATTGGGTCAAAGCTCAAGGGTGCATGACATACCTCTTTAAATTATTTTTAATTATACCTTTAGGGACGGATAAGATACGATTAGGATACATTTCAGTTAGTAAATATATGATTAATATCTTAGAGATTATTTGCTTAGTAGTCATCCCCTGCAGAAGGCACACCATGTCCCCTATTATTGTTAAGCAATGTGGTTGACTAACAACTCTATAAACCACGTCAAGTATTTGATTTCTTAATGATAATGGGGTACATGTCCCGTTTACAGGCACGAGTGCATGACTTACTTCGTCCCTGATCATAGATCTCTAACAAATCTAATCATTTCTTCACTAACTAGAATACAACCTATCCTATCTTACCTCTAGGGAAAGTAATCATAATCTATATTGATTTATAGAAATATATGTTGTATGTGTTATTGAACTAAAACCCCTCACACCAAAATACCACAATGGTTTTGTTATTGTCTCACCAAGCAATGGCCTTGGGGTTATTTAGACCAGGTGGATTAATTTACGAATTTTCAAGATGTAATTCGACTTTAAGCTAAATCCTAGAATTCTAGAAAAATCCCACTTCCCAAACAGGACCTTAATGTGAACTTTGAAACCTCTTATCAAAATCGAGCAAAAATGCATCAAAGCATCATAATAAAAAAAAGTAGAAGTCCATTCCTATCATTGAATAACCCGGCAATGCTGTGTATGAACACAGCAACTAACACCAGGTGTTCCTTCAACCGTTGATCAAGCTTTGCTGATACTGAAGAACTCAGATATAATGGCCAGTTGGACACCACAGACCAAAAGACCTAGAAGCAATAGGCTAACAAAATAAACTAATGGCACCACAGTATGAACAAATTAATGTGGGCTAGACCGAGCAGATAGACACACGTGCACAAAAAGAAAGAGAAAAATAATGCTTCATGGTGCATGGTTGCAGGGTTGCAAGCGCACCAATGAGCTTGACACATTGGGATGTGTCATCAAATGAGATACTATGCAATTTTGTACTTTGAAGCAGCACCTTTATTATTTTGCTGAATGAGGCCAAATGAACGTAGTCCAGTAAGCCTCGGCCAAGTTAGTGCAGACATTTATCTAGAGCTGAGCTACAGTGAGCTAGTGGTAGGCACGTCATACTCATAGAGATAATTGGGCATGTAGTTTTGTAGACGAGTACATGAATTTGTGGACGCGAAGCCGCAAAGGTTGAAAATTAGACTAAAGCTGATGATGAGGGGGCAAGGTGGGGGAGTGGTAGGTAGGGAGGCAGGGTGGTGGAGTGACACAAAAGATATTAACTTGCTGTGGAACTTCATCATTAGCTAAGGCAAGAATAGTTACACAACAAGGGAGGGGGTCACCAGTGTTGAAATCAGCTAAACAGCAATCATGAAACATATAGTTACTCATTTAAAAAACAAACAGAAGCGGTTACACGGTAAAATAAAAGCATATCACACTCAACGATATCCCCAAAGTAAATGTGCACATCAAGAATGATTGGTTTTTGTGGTAAATCTAGACCAGTAGCAGATGAAAACAACTTCCACTGTGCAGGAAAAAGGATAACCACTCACAAGCAACGAATTGATACAAAGATCAATAGAGGCATGAAACAAAAGAAGGGGTACACAAACCACACACGCAATGAGAGTCAAATATTCTCACCATCACAACAGAATATCCCATATTGTGTGGACGAAGTAGCAATTCGACCACAGTACACAGACGTTAATCATGATAGAAATGGCATGATTGTATGAGAGCTCACCTTGATTCAGCAACCGTATGCTATGAGGGAGCACTGGGACAAACGGGTTCAGCTTGTGGCGCTCCGCGAGCAGTTCAGCAAGGTACCTAGAAAAGGTAAGGGAAAAATACTCAATCATCAGTCACTGTTGTCATACACCACACCAGCCTTACCAACTCAGATTTCTTCCCCTCGCTAAAATTTGGTGAAACCAGGAAATCCCCTCATAGATCAAACGAAACAAGTAAGTGTACAAAATCACAAGACGATCCCCTTCGTCAGCAAAGTGAAGACCGGATTGAGCATCCGGCCTGCTTAATTCAGCGAAAATCCAGCCAAGCTACGAGTAGACGCAATGTTTAGCACAAACCAGAGATCTCGTGACGGGGAATCAGATCCGACGGCAGAAAGCCCTAAACCTCGTCGGACTAGGTACATCAGATTCAAGCCGCGGAACCTCCATGCCCATCCCAAACACGCCGAATCCGCGCGGTGGACGGCCCGAATCTGGCCTCCCCGGCACGATCGGGGCCGAACCACGCCCAGAGTCAGCGCCGGCGGCCACTCCTCCCCAAGAGGCCCAGACCCCCAACAGCACGCACACACCCTCTAGGCTAGTCCACGCTCCACACACACGCGCGACAGTACGACGCGAAGCTAAGGGATGAGGGGAGGCGGAAAGGAGCTTGCTTTGCTTACTTCTCCTGGTCGGCGACGGCGGCGGAGGAGGCGCGGAGGCCCGAGATGCGCGGGGAGTGCGGGGTGGTCGACGGCGAGGGCGAGTAGGCCATGTACCGTCCCGACGCCATGTCTGCGGCTGCTGCTCCCTCTCCGACCGTTCGGAGGCGCGGGGGTGTTAGTAGGCTAGGGTTGCGCGGTGATGGTGGCTAATCGCTCGCCCGGCGCTGTCTGGCTGGCAGATGGCGGCGGCGGCGGGGCGAGGGGAGAGGGGAAGGGGGAGGAGGGTGGGGCGAGGGCTTATAAGGGGACGGATGCTGGCTGGCTGGCTCCCGTCGCGTGGTGGCACGCGGTAACTGGCGGGCGGAGTGAGTGGCGACTGGCGAGCGAGGGAATAGTGGTGTGGACGGAGGGGAGGGGCCGCGGCGGCGCCCGGTCTCCTCGGTTCGGCGGCCGGTAAAAAATTGCCGGGAAGCTGTTGGGGCGTTGAGAAATTTCAGAGCCAGGGATCAGTGATTCAGTGGTAGGTAAAGCTTACAGTCAAAAGCCCTGGAAATAGGGTAGTTTGCTTCTACAGTAGAAGATTGAGATGAGATGAGATGAGCTGGTTTCGTGGTTTATTTGGTAAATAAAACTTGGAACTGGCGAAGCTGGAGTGTGGAACTAAGCTGTCTGCTCTGCTGCTGACAATGTTTTGTTTTAGGGTTTTGGGTGACGTGATTAGAACACTTGTATAGATAGCGATCGTGGGTAGAGTTTCTCTAGTTGGGCTATCTAGAGTGCCAGAGGTGCTATGACTGTCATGGCATCTATCTGTCGCGTTGTTCATCGGTTTCTTTAGTGGAAAAAAAACAAATCATTCGTTAGTTCTACAAAAGAAAATGTGGTGTAATGTGGTCATAATGGGTTTTTCATCTTTAAATTAGGGAGGATTAAATAATTTGATGAGAGCACGCCATATTCTCCTTTGTATTGCTCACCATTACGGCACCTTTGACACGCGCGTGATTGAAAATGGGTCTCTCTAGTACTCAGTCGAATGAGAATTAATTCTCATTCACATGACGTCGTCAACCCCAGTAGCAAGTCAAGTTGCAATTCATGATTAGCACGAATCACGAAGCAAATCAAATGGTCCGGAGCAGTTGCAAGTCCACTTACAACTCAGTCGAATGAGAATTAACTTAATTCTCATTCGCATGACGTCATCAAATCCCACTTACAAGTTGACTTGCAACTGATGCACGAATCACGAAACAAATCAAATGGTCCGAATCAGTTGCAAGTCCACTTGCAACTGATGACGTCAAACGAATGAGAACTAAGCTAATTCTCATTCGATTGACATTTGTTGCAGGTTTCATGCGTTTCCAAATCTTATAGGAATCCATCCCACATGACATTTCAATTCTACGATTTTCCTATTCTACATTTTTTAAATCCTGCGGTCCGAGAAGGCCTAACTGGGTTTTCATCTTTAAATTATTGAGGATTAAACATTAAATAATCTAATGAAAGCATACCATATTCTCCTTGCTTACCATTACGGCATCTTTGACACGCGCGTGATTGAAAACCAATTGTTTGATTTTTCTCTGCTAAGCTTCATCCTGACCCAGATTTATTTCCGTCCAAATAAATCTCTCCCTGCAGATAACTCCATGGATATAAGAATTAAGAAGGGCAATCGATCGACGTCGCCGTAGCGTAGCCCTGTCGCCAGTTAATTTTCTTCTCTTTTGGTTATTACGTGTTATCGCTAGCTACGTCACCATGGAAACGTGTAAATTTCCATTGGCGATAGAGGTTAACAAAGCCAGTACACATGTGTGACTTCGGAGTTCGGGTGTACACACCATGATGAACGAAGCCTGTCCCCCTGCCTGTGCTTTAGGTGTTATCACGATCATAAAAAAGAGTAGATCATGCATGTGCAACACTTGAAACACATGGGGATTCTTTAGGAAAAGCTCTCATTTCTCCTCTTCCTTTTCTCTCTCATCGCTACAGTAACTGAGAGCTCCCTCCGCTTTTCCTGGCCGAGCCGAAGCTCTCCTCGGCGGCGCTGCCGTCGGGGAGTTGCCAAGGCGAGGCTCAGGCCTTCCTCTTGTGTACAGAAGGACTAGATCTAGGTGTGTGTGGGTGTTTAGGCTTCGGCTGTGGCTGGTGTTGCCCCTTGTGGTGTATGGCGTGATGCCGTCCTGGAGCTTGACCTCTGCATCTGCGAGCGGTGCAAGGATTCGGCAGGGCAGGTTTCTCTGTCGGCGGCCATGGTGGCCGGAAGCAGAGATCCAGTCAAGCCGGAGCTCCATCCTAAATAAGCTCGTGTTCTTAAGCCAGGTAAGTTTCCTAAGATTTGATTCCACCCTCTCTGTTCTGGCCGTCAAGGAGATGGAAGAAGAGGAGGATGGAGTGCTGCTCTTGGTGGACTTGCGTGGTGGGGAAGTTCGGCTGCTATGCATACCAGGAGCGCATCCTCGGCGGCGTCTTGTCGGCCCATGGCCGCTCTGCTGTCGACTTTTATGGCCGGTTGGCGGCTGCTCCGAGATCTGACGTGTGCGGCTGATCTCCGGATCCTTTGCCGGTATTATCTCATTTCTCCGGCCGGCCGTGGTGGTGAGGGGAGAAGTTGGTGGGTGCTGGCGATCCGTTTTTGGTGGTGGTTGTGGTGGTCCTCTTCGACGAGTTTGCTCCGGCCGGCCGTGGTGGCGAGGGGAGTGGTCGTCTGGAGTTTGGGTGTTGCTGGTGGATGGTCTGGGCGTTGCCGAGTCGGCGGGAAGCTGGGTGGATTGGGGGAGATGGTGCTGTGGCCGTGTGCGTTCATCGCTCTGGGTTCTCGTTGCGTGGCGGCGGGCGGTTCTGCGGTCGTCTACAACAAGTGGAGGTGCTCTCTTCCCCGCGAATGGTGGTACGGCGGCTCCGGCGGCGGCTAGGTTCTGGGGAGCGCGGTGGTGGATCCGATTGTAATTCCTTTAGGTGACTCGGGGTGCTTTGTGCTTTTTACAGGGTCCTTTTGTAATTTTCTTTTCTCTGTTGGACCTGCTTGTAATTTGTGTTGAGTTTCCTGAATATATGCGTCGGATCCTTTCCTCAAAAAAAAAAAAAAAAACACTTGAAACACATGGCTTTCATCAAACTATCAAATTGACAAACTCACATGGCATGCAAATGACACTTGTTGGGTAGACTTCTCCATATACCAGTTCCATGCAAGTGTAATTTTGGACCTTCCGGTTCATAAATAAGTGTGTTTTAAATTAGTTTTGCAAATCATGTGACAAGGACAATACTAAACTATTGCAAATAGACGACTCAATGTGGGTGGTCCGGACTCCCGGCGTAATGGGATCAATGTCGATGACTAGAGCCCCTGGGTGCTGCTCAGCAACATGTTTTGTCGGTCATGGTTCCAGTTGTGTGTGTGGTGGTGGTAGAACATGGTGACTTCGGTAAGGCGGCGGTCTTTGAATGCTGGTTCTCGAGTTCGAGGGGCGAAAATTCTAGGCCCACCATTCAACGGTGACCGTGTCAATGGGGGTGTTCACACGTCATTCCCTTGTTCCAGGCATTGACTACAATTTGTTCAGATTTTTGTTCAGGTTAAAAACTGTTATAGACTATAGGCATTAATCAAAGAAGAAGAACGAAATCAACATAGTGGACACACAATTTTAACGTGTGAAAACCTTTCAAAGAGAAGGGAAAAAACATGGACGCCTGCCAGCGAAACTTAACTATATCGGGAGAGGTGACAAACGTCGGGATTTACAACAATGATCTTATCCCGTGCGGCGGCTTACAAGCCGTATATAAAGAGTGTTTTCCCACAAACTTAGTTAGTGCACTTTCTTTATCGAGTATATTATGTTTCACACTGGGCGAAGCGCTTCTTTGTCGGGTGTCCTATGGACTACACTCAGCGAATCCATCGACACTCAGCAAACAACCGAGTTTTCCAGTAGTGTTTTTTCTTTCTTATTCAGACAGTGCTTGTTGCTGGACTAATAACTTACTAATTTACACGTAAACGATAGTGTAAATGGATGTAGTGTATGCCCGTACGAATGAACTGACCAAAAATGCTAATGACCCAACGATATCTATAAAATGCATGCAATGGACATAAAATCAACTCTTGTTGCCAGAACTCCATCCCGCATTTCCTTCCGCTTCTCCATGGCGCAGCAACCGGCGCCAGATCAGAACTTGTTACCACCGCCGGCCGAGCGAGAGCTATCGGTCGAGCCTCCAACTTACTAGCTGTTTAAGCTCGGCGACAACAAGTTCGTGCTTTCCTTGGAGATAATTAATCTTATATAATTTATATTAAACTTTTATGCTTATTTTTAGCATGCAACATTATTAACAATTATTACGTTCTTCTTATTTGCCATTATTAAAATTGCTAAATGTTGGTTGCAACATTGTTGTTATATAGTTGTAACTTACATCGTTGATAAATACATTTGCATTGTCTAAACTATATTTTGTATCGTCAATCAATCTCGGATAACTGAATAAACTATATAGTGTATATATATTTATGGTAGAGATATCTAAGAATATGATATAACAAATATCTAAGTAAAGTTGGTTTAGTGTACGATTAACTAAGCATATTTATAAAAACTTCTGAAGTATAAATTGAACAATGGCATGATTTTGTACCTCTATTTTTGTGGTCAAATATGTCTTGCAAATGTACACTAATGGGATGACAATGTATGCATGATGCATACTTTGTATTATAATAGCTTCGTTAATAGTAATCACCGACGAGTAAATAACCTAAATAGATTCTACTTTCGCCTAAATACGATTCCATTGTTTGATATGGTCGTCTGCAGTCAGCCCTGTAATATCATCTCTATAGAACGACTCGTGCATATTTAGTAAATAAATATTCATGTAAAAATTAAGCATGAAAATCTAGTTAACATATACTCCTATTTCAGTTTGTTGTACAAAATGTAAAACTTTCACGGAGACCCAAGCCTACCAGTGACAGGGCTCCGCTCCGCTCCCACAGAAATTAGCCTCTACCTATGTATGAATTTGGTTCACAACTAAACAAAAACTCATGGTCTATCATCGGTGTTGGATCCAGCAACATCAGTGTCGCTTGTCATTCCTTTCCAGAGCCGTAGTTGTTGAAGCACCTCTCGTGTTACCCTCAAGATTGTCATCAATAGCGGTTGATGTTGATGTTACTGTAGGTGTAACATTGGTCGCACTTTTTTCTTTCTTTTTTTGTGTTATTTTGGCCGTGTGCATCTTTGATATCCTGACTAGTTATTTGGTAGTATCTTATTGGTACAGATGGATGCCGGTGTAATTGGCAGCTTCTTGATATTCATTTGTTCTCTGTATCGAAAAATGAAAATAATCTTGTACTCACTTGGCGCTTTGACAATCGCCACATTGAGAAGGAGCATGTGCCTTGTGCCGGTTATCTTGTATTTTTGGAAAATAAATGTTACTATCTCTGTCCCTAAATATAAAACGTTTTGGTGGGTTAAAATAGCCCACTAAAATGCCTTATAATTTCAGACAGAGGTAGTATTTCCATTGGTAGTTTGATCAAAGCGACATCTATGAGTTTCACTTTGACCAAAAGAGAACTGTCCTTCGGTTGCTTGCCGATAAACTTATGTACATAGACCTCTATTCTATCGAATCGGACAGCAGGATCGTCTGCTTTAAACCTAAAAAAAATCCTTTCTGGATCTTTTTTTTGGATGAACATTCCTTTCAGGATCTGCTAACACTACATGCACTCATTTCCTACGAAAATCACTTAATTCATGCATATACAATCCAAGCATCAATAATGCGACGTGACTCCAGGAATACAGGGGCGACGACGACTTTCACGCCTAGTTGAACCGATCATGATTACCAGCTCTACATCCCTCTAAAAAAGATGATTAACCTCAAATCACTGGCCACCTGCGCCTGACATTCGCCGAAAAAGAAAAGAAAATTGTACCGCATACACATCACCGGCAGATTCCGGCTTAGCTCTTGGAGCGACAGGGACGGAGTCACCGAGCAGATAACCATTACGCAGGCAGGACGGAATCAAAGCGATTACTCGGCACCGCAAGATGAATGGCGACCGCCGGCTTCCCGTCGCCGTCGAGCCAGCCTGTCTGCTTGCGAAAGGGGAAAAGGTTTTCGTGTGCTGGGTGCTGCGAGAAAGAGACGGCCGGAGAAGAACCCGCCTGCCAACAACAACGTCTCGCGATGGGGAGAAAGAAAAGAAAGGGATCGAGCGAATTGGAGCGAAGCTCACTGCTCACGCTCACTGGTGTCCGTTTAGTCTGAGGCATATGCAGGCAGGATATACCGGGATACCCACGAATTCGAGGTTTAATTAAATACTCCACGGTGTATGTAGGTATATATCAGCACAGGAGAATACGAGGTTATAATTTTTTTTCAGTCCGAGTGGCCGACCATTAGGATTGATTAAGTCATCGTAAGCGGATCACAATCGGGAACATCGCCCCCGTTGATCAAATATTCTGGTTAAATGAGACACACGAGGTGTTGAACCTAGGGTTATTTGATCACTGATGGGTTAAGAGTACAACCGCCGTTCTAACCGAACGCCGAAATATTTGCAACTAGTTGCGGGTGCAACTCATTTCCTGATACCCCATTTCAAAGTTTTCAAAAATCACGAAATAAATCATGCACACTGATTATGTTGAATCTTGTGCATCCAGAAAATTTCATCCAAAAATATGAACATATGTGACCTGTGCAAAAAAGACAAATAAATGTTTGAATAGTGTTACTACTATTCAAACTTTCATTTTTCATTTTGCACAGGTCGCAGATGATCATATTTTTAGATGAAAATTTTTGGGTGCACAAGATTCAACATAATCTATGCGCATGATTTATTTCGTGATTTTAAAAACTTCGAAGTGGGGTATCCGAGAATGAGTTGCGGGTGTAACTAGTTGCAAATTAGAGTTTCCCCGTTCTAACCATCCAATTGTAGGTTGGTTCTAAATTCGAAACGACCTTTTTTACGATACGTAGATGCGCACAAATATACACAACTAACACAAACATGCACTCACAAAATGTCTACTTAAGACCGGTCATAAAACTTCAAGATTGACGAACTTATCACTTGAGCCTAGCTAGTCATTATCAACGAGGGCATCGCCTCCCACTGAAATAATTATCCACTTTAGTGAAACATAAGGGGTCAAATTTATAATTTGATGCCTAATAGACTCAAGGTACAAACCCACCCTCCGAATTATCCAACCACGAACCGACTTTGTCCAGTGTAAAAAGACAAAGGTGTAGACTATTATTGTTCAAGTTTTTCTTCGCAATCTACTTTTATCCTACCCTAGTACCCTACTATCTTGTTACAATTTAAGCTCAGATTTTGGCTCGTCCCAATCCAAACTCTCAACTAAATGTCTCCTTTTGCTCCAGCGACATCTCGGAGCTTCTCTGTGAACAAAGCGGGCCATGGCATTCTACTCTAGAAATATTCTACAAATATGCTTACAAAATATTCTAATTGCATGGCCTAGATATCAAAGATTAACCACATGAATTGTCAAAAAACAAAGATAAACACATGTTGTTTTATTGCCACTCGACTTTGCGTCATCCGTTAAGCCCTATTTTACATCATGTACTATGGTAGAAAAAATCTTGGTGCCATAAAATCGACTTTTTGGCGCCGTAATTTTTTTAGGGTGCCCTATTTTGCATAATGTGTTCGAGATGCTCTGATAACTGCGAACTAGGTCTCCTTCTTCTCCTCTGTTTCTTCCACCGCTAATGGCTTCACCTCGGGACACACAAAGCCTAAGTCAGATCCAATGTTTAAACTTGAGAGTGACCGACAGATAAGAAAAAATCAACTTTACAGAATTGTATTTTTTCCACATGCTTGTATATATGCGAAGTTGCATGTTGGAGCATGCACGTATACCCATCATCCACTAGAAGAGTATCACACGAGTTGGATCTGGGATGGGTGTTATACATGTTAGTTTCTGAACAAAGGATAGCAAAAACACCGTGAAATCCAGTATCACCTACTGAATCAAATATGAGCAAGATACACACCAATCACTGCCACGTTGTCCGTCAGTCCTAGTGGCACCAACCAACCACTGGCAATGCCATGAAACCACGAGGTCCCGATCCAGATCGACCCATTTTGGTCCAGACGTTGCCGTCCGGACTCCGGTCTCAAGGACGGACACAATCATTTTTTTTTCGTACAGAAGAGTAAGCAAACCGGTAGTTGCTGCAGGGCGGGTATCCAATGCTACCGATTCTGGGTTGCAGTTGAGCTGGAAGTTATTATAGGTTTTTTCTTTGGCGAATCAGTTATTATAGGTTTCAGACAGTGGGTGCCGCCGCACACCATGTAGGCTGTCGCTTGCCTACCTGTACCGATCGAGCCCATCGATTTCTTTTATGAAAAACCTGAGCAAAGAGTTTATACGGAGCAGATGCTGGAATGATATATAATATGGGTACGGTGCTCTTTGAGAAGGAAATACTCTCTCTGTCCAAAAATAACTGTCTAAATTTTGCTTAGGGTCTGCTTGAAATGCTCTTACCTAACCAACCTTTTGGCCCTATTGACAGCAACATTGAAGATGGGCCCCGCATATCAATTCTCAGCTACATGAACACATTTCTTTTAAAATATATAAAAAATTAATTATTCAAACAATTTTTTGATTTTTTTGTATACACACTAGAATGTAATAGACTCTATTATACAAGTAGCATTAATTTTTTACTTTCAAACTTTTTACTACATGTATTTAGAAAATAATAATCCTGAAAAATCAAAGGAAAATATGTATACGTACAAAGTTATGCTTTTTTGTAGATGCTTTATACGGTGTGATGTACCTAATTTTTGAACATAAATGATCCATATACCCATGTTTTATTTTTAAATCACATAACGAGAAGTTCATAAATTGTCTATCGAAATGTATTTGTTCAAAACTTCAAACTCTTGGATGGATAATTAATGTTGAAAACTAGGTTTACTAAACCTATAAGTAATTGATAAAAAATGTTGATTTTGGATGTTATTTTTCTATGATTGGTTTAGTGTGTCACATGTGTTTCAGTGTTTGATTTGTAAAACTATATAGATTGATTTTTTTGACTAATCGTTGATGCTTCATAAAAAAAATCCACCTAGTACATCCTACTTTGACAAAAAAAATCATATTTTTGCGTGAATAATCATTTTTTATGATTTTCCAAAGGTTCTAAATTTTCTGGCATCTATTAAAGCAATGAGGAGTGAGCTCCAGCTTAATTTTGCTTTCATTAGGGCTAAATAGTTAATTAGAAGACCAATTGGCAAAAACTGCAACGGATTAGACCACCACGTGCTGAAAACGCAAAAAATATTTCCAATTGGTGGTTTGTGCAACACTTAATGTAGGAGATGGTGGAAAGTGCAATTTCTTTCTGGTTTTTGGTTTTTGAAAAGGAAAAGCCGAGAATGCAGCGTATCGTGTATGCGTGGAGAAAACGATGGTGTGACATTAGCCAACTACTTACAAGACCGTGAATGATGCAGCCATGCAGGTATCTGCGACAACACAAAATGCGAGAGAATGGTGCGCTCTATGGGCTATGGCTGAGTTCAGTCTTCAGTGGTGATCACGATGGGATGCCGAGAAATTAACTGAATCTGGACATAACAGATGATGCCTAGATTCAGAAAACAAGAGTCCACAAGCACGGCGAGTCGGCAAGCAAAATTTTTTTTTTTTTTTTTTTGCGTAGCAAGCATTTTTTTTTTTGCTAAACACAGTACAACGCAAGCGCTCATATACACGCGCACACACTCACCCCTATGAACGCACGCAAGCACACCCTACCCCTATGAGCACCTCCGAGAGACTGAGTCGGCGGGTCGAGTCTTGAGATTGACGAAGTCACCACGGACGCCTCGCTGTCGACGGGAACGTCGCCTCCCACTGAATAATATTCCACCAGCCTGTGGCAAGATGGTTAGGAGAGCGGTTGTACCCCAGCCCACCAGAGTTCAAACCCCAGGTTTGACGCTGGTGTTTCTCATTTAAGGCGTAGCAAGCATTTGTTTTCGACAAGGACAAGCACGGCGAGTATATATATACACTAATACACCGTACGGTAAAAACTGAAAAAATAATTCTAAGTGATGGTTTGCGCAACACATCAACCTCAAGCTGAGCAATGATGAAAACTGCGCTTTCTTCCCAAAAAAGACACTTACTGTTTTGTTTTGTTTTGAGATCAATCTGTCTAACTCTCAAGTCGGGACCTTGTGTTGTGAGCTGTCGGGCCACAGACCATCCAACCGCGGTCCATATAGAGATCAGATGAGATGAAACGGCCCACAGTTCGTAAGAAGGCCGGAACATGCTGAGGGGCATGTCAGGCCGGAACAGGCTGAAGCTGCAATGGGCTGTTAGCTATGTTATTTTGTGGCGATCCAAATTCGTATATATTGATAAATGTCAACTTGCCTAAGATTTATCATATGCTATGAATTTGGTTAGTAGATATATAGCTAATCCTGGTAAAGAATATTGGAAGGCTGTTCAGTTGATTTTCAGGTACCTTCGCGGCACATCCAATGCTTGCCTGAAGTTTGGTAAGACTGATGAGGGACTCGTAGGCTATGTGGATTCAGATTTTGCTGCCGATTTGGATAAGAGGAGATCCCTCACAGGTTATGTGTTCACGCTTGGTGGTTGTGCCATGAGTTGGAGGGCAACGTTGCAATCCGTTGTTGCCCAGTCTACCACTGAAGCAGAGTACATGACTATTGCTGAAGCATGTAAAGAATCGATTTGGTTGAAACATTTGTTTGCTGAGCTTTTGTGAAGATGATACTTACATTAACCTGTTTTGTGACAGTCAAAGTGCTATTTATCTTACTAAGGATCAGATGTTCCATGAGAGAACAAAACACATTGACGTCAAATACCATTATGTGCGTGATGTTGTTGCAAAAGGTAAGCTGAAGATATGCAAGATAAATACTCATGATAATCCTGCTGATATGATGACAAAGACAGTTCCTGTTACTAAGTTCGAGCTTTGCTCGGGCTTAGTTGGTATCACTGTCTAGCCCAAGAGGCTATTTGGCACCGAAAGTGTTTTTCTTTGTTGTTTCAGGGTGAAGTTCTCGTTCATGCTATAAGATGGAATTTGTTTCAAGGTGGAGTGTTATTTTGTGGTGATCCAAATTCGTATATACTGATAAAGGCCAACTTGTGACGAGGAGAGCGGAGCGTCACGGAGTCCCCCTGCGGTACGATACGAGTTGTACTCGACTTGGAGGTCACGTTACCGACCTAGATTAGATCAGCCCACCTATAAATACATCTTGTAAGCCGTCGTCATGGGATAAGTCGCACGTTGTAAATCCCGACGTTTGTAACCTCACCCGATATAGTGAAGTATTGCTAACTGGCGCCCGTGATTATCCTCCATTGTTGGAGAGGTTTTCCACGTTAAATCTCGTGTCCCCGTTGGTTGATCTTTCCGCTATTTCGTCGTTTTCTTTGCTATCGATTATAACAAGCTACTCGACATGCGATCTAAAAAAACTAGTCGACATGCCACAGCGGTGCATGTCAGCGCGTTAGCTACACTTGTCAAGCCGAGCGAAGCATGCAGGCCTCCGCCCGCAACACTTGTCAAGCCGAGCGCCGCATGCACGCCTTCCCAGGACGGATGGATGCTCTGATCTCTCCTCTCCACCGCTCCGCCACCAGTCACCTCCACGCCGGAGTGCCAGCCGGGATCCCCTTTCGCGCGAAATTACAAATCCACAGCTTGCTAGCTTCGCATGCAAGCAGATACCATAGAATCAAGAATCAAAATCTCTCCAGTGCCAGAAGGTGAGCGAGAGCGATAGATTAGAGAGATATGCCGATGAGGCGTTGCGGCGACGGGTGCGACGACGCGATGGACGCGATGCTGCAGTGCCAGAAGGTGAGCGACTTCCTCATCGCGGCCTCCTACCTCTCCATCCCGCTCGAGCTGCTCTACTTCGCGTCCTGCGCCGACCTGGCCCCACTCAAGTGGCTGCTCATCCAGCTGGCCGCCTTCGCCGTGCTCGGCGGCTCCATCCACCAGCTCGCCGTCCTCACCCACCACCACCCGCACTCCTCGGGGCTCCTCCTCGCCTCCACCGTCGCCAAGCTCCTCGCCGCGCTCGTCTCCTCCGCCACCGCGCTCTCCCTCCTCACCTTCATCCCGCGCCTCATCCGCGCCAAGCTCCGGGAGGCCCTCCTCCGCGCCAAGGCGCGCCAGCTCGACCGCGACCTCGGACTCATCCGTCGACGCGTCGAGGCCACCTCCCGCATCATCCGCATGCTCACGCACAACATCCACGCCTCCCCGCTTGACCCGCACGCCATCCTCCACACCACCGTGCTCCACCTCGCCGACGCGCTCGGCCTCCACAGTTGCGTCGTCTAGGTGCCCGGGCGCGACGAAGCAAACGATGACGACGTCCTCCAGCTGGTGCACCGGCTGGGCCTGAGAGACAAGGACAACGTTCTGTTGGGCTCTATCCCCGCCGATGACCCCGACGTGGTCAACGTAAAATCCAGCGTGGCAGCCAAGGTGCCTGGGCCGGGCTCGGCGCTGATGGCAGCGAGCGGCGGCGAACTGCAGCCCCCGGGAGCCGTGGCCGCCATACAGATGCCCATGCTCAAGGTATCCAATTTTGACGGAGGAAGGACGCCGGAGGCGAGCACATACGCCATCTTGGTTTTGGTTCTGCCCGCCTACACGGGAGGATGGAGCAGCCAAGACCTCGAGATCGTGGAGGTCGTCGCCGACCAGGTCGCCGTGGCACTCTCTCACGCGGCGGTACTCGAGGAGTGGCAGTCGATCCGTGACAGGCTGGGCGAGCAGCACAGGGCTCTTCTGCACGCGAAGCACGAGGCGGCGACGGCGACAGATGCCATCCACTCCGTGCAGAGTGCCATGTGCGGGGCCATGCAGTGGCAGGTGCACTCCGTCGCCGGGCTGCTGTCCATGCTACGGCACGCCGTCGCCGAGCACGACATGCGTCCTGAGCAGAGGCTCGTCGTGGACGCCACCGCGCGGACGAGCGCGCTCTCTCTGACGCTGGCGAACGACGCCGACGCGGAGGTGATGACGATGAGCCGCGCACCGTTCGGCCTCCACGCGCTGGTCAGGGAGGCAATGGCCGTCGCGCGATGCCTGTCCGGGTGCAGCGGCGTCGTGTTCTCGCACCGGTCCGAGAGTTCTCTGCCCGAGTGGGTCGTCGGCGACGAGACGAGGGTGTTCCACCTCCTCCTGCACATGGTGGGCACTGTGCTGAGCTGCCAGCCGTGCGATGGCGCCGCGCCAGGCTGCCTGTCGTTCTCAGTCAAGAGGTGTAGTGCAGGCGAAGAAGAGAGGTACGGTCGAGATTGGATTCCGATGCGATCATCTGCAGGTTGCAGCAGCATACGTCTCAAGTTTCAGGTTGGGATGGAAAGTTGGAAACACCAACGGCTTTTTTTTTGCGAATTCAAAGAACTTTATTGATTAACGACAGGATTACAATCACTCGAAAGAGTGTCAACGAGAAAGGCTGGGTTATAATTGATCCACAGACATCTCCTCCTATCACCACTAGCTTGCTTAGCACAAAGATGGGCCGCATTATTAGCTTCACGACCAATATAATCTATATCTATACCTAATAATAAAGGCATTAAGGCTTCTTGTCGTACGTCATTGAAATTACCCTTAGAGTTGTCAAAATTTACTAGGTATGCCACCCGATAAGTGGAGAATAACGTTTCAGTAGCAGTTTCAACTCCGTCTTGGACCACTCGCTCGATATTTCTGGAACCCCCTCTCTCTACAGTGCACAGAGGCGATCTCAGAGGCGACTCGGGTTTTCCCGGCGACCGCCGGCGTATCCGCGGGATTCCTCCCCCTCCGCCGGCCGCTGCGGCGGCGGGAGGGTGGGGAATCCCCGGATCTGCGTTCCGGCGTTGTAGATAGGGGGTTTGTGGGCGGCGCTGGCGTGGTGGGGTCGCTGGCGTCGTTCTTTTGGTGCTCTGTGGCTTCCCCGTTCCGGCGTCGTTGTCGGCGGCGCTGCCAAGCTGCAGGTGAGTCACCCATCTGCCGTTGCTATCTCCGGCGGCGACGGCAGATTGGTGGCGGGTGTACAGGAGGCCGGCGGAGGAGGTTCAAGATGGCGGCTGTGCGGGCTCGTGGTGTGCTGGTGGAGGATCTGGCCATCTCCGGTGAGGTGGTTTGGCGCAGGCCCCGGATCTGGAGCAGTTCGAGCTTGGGGAGGCCCCCGGCCGATGCTGCTGCTTCGTCTTCAGATCCAGCTCCACGGAGCTGGTGGATACTGCGGTTCTTCAACGCCTTCGGGCTAGGAGTTCGTCTGCTCCCATGGTAGGTGCTCCTGGCGGCTGGGTTCTTCGGCGTCTTCGGCGACAGAGAGGATGCGCGCCTGGTGACCTCGAGGTTGAAGTTGGGTTGAGCCAGCTTTGCTTTTCTTGTTTCTTCTCTGTTTCTTTCCTTGCTTGTATTTGGATCTGTACTCTGTTTCTTGCTGTTTAATACAAGTATGAAAAATCAAAAAAAAGTTCCGCTCTCCCCTATCGCCTTCTCTTCCTGTTCCCCAACCATGCCACAACCCCGCAGCACCCCGGCAGCGTTTCCTTTGCGGGCGGCGGCCGCGCCGGCGAGGTGGTTGGGAAGCCGACCACCAGGTACATCAGCTACGCGCCCCGTGAGGCAGGGTAGGCGGAGCCACACCGAAGACCGCGTCCGTCTCTGAAGGCCCTCCTCCTGTCCTGCGCGGTGTCCATCCCGAGCTAGGCGGTGTTCTACCCGTAGAGTCGCCCGCTCTCCTGCAAAACCGCCGTCGGCTCGCCGTTCTGTCCGCTCGTGCTAATGCACGCTCAGATCCGCGAGGAATACTCACTGACGACTCAGAGGCCCGGCTCTCCCCGCCAGATCTGTTCTGCAGAGGCGGGCGTCGCTCATGGTGCCATGGTACTGCTGGTCTGCTGGACATCGGCACAATGAAGCATCTCTGCATTCTTCAACTAATTAATCTCTCTTTGAACCCGCTGGGTGATTTCAGAGGGTCTGTGAACATCAATGCTTGAGCTGCAACTTGTGCATGTCGCAGGAGGGTGATTTCGAATCATTGCTTATTTTCTTTGCAAATGCTATGCTCTCGAGTGATTAGCACATGCAGACCTTCTGTGTCATTGCGGGTTGTCCATCCACTAAGCATGCTGGCGAATTTGTCTCTTGGCGATGGTACCTGGTTGAGAAATTATAGATCGAGGCCATGAACCTGAGGACAATTTCCCATGGTTACAACGTCAGAGAAATAGTTGTTAGAAAATATTCTCAAATCAGCGAGATCACAGCTGACATGAATATCTCATCGAGGACCCAAACAGGCACTGGTTATAAAGACACACTGCATACAGAAGGTCTCCTTGAAAATCTGGAGGACATACAGGTTTGTGCAAGCTATGAAGTGTTCTTTTATCTTGCTTTTAATTCAGTCGTTGTAGGATGGCTTGTACTCCGTATTTCATTTGTGCTAACTGCATGTGTTTTTTGCAGTCATTGACTTCAAGCAGACATTTGAGGTACGAAAAATCCAAAATGTGCGAGCAGATTCTTGCATCTGAGGCATCTTATCTTTCGCATGTACCTTAGGTTGCAGTGGAAATTTGATATGTATGACGACATAATAGAATAAGCCTTTCTTGCTGTGGAAACCCTCGCCGATGCACGAGCCCGATGTCACCCCGACCGGTTGCATGCTTTTCGGCAACTTCTGCTAGAGTTTGGTTTGGTGACGACGTATATAGGGCGACGCCATGACAATGGAATTTTTTTCTCTCCCGTTGCAACGCACGGGCATGTTTCCTATAAATGCTAAAACTAGTAAAAGCTCTCTTAATGTCCCTCACCTCTTGACAAATAGCCATGATCTCCGACCTATCAATGGTTTCTTCGTTGCACAGATCAACAACTCCCTTCGCGTCGCTTTCGATAATCACATTTGTGAAACCCCTTTCGACTGCAAGTCTCACACCATCACGTATAGCATGGGCTTCCATCATTCGTGCACTTGCAGCGTGATCATACCACAACGCCTGGGCTCTTATTAGACCTCCTTGGCAGTCTCTTACCACCAGACCCGTGCTTCCGGACTAAAAATTCTCCTTGTAGCACGCATCAGTATTTATCTTTACATATCCCGGATTAGGCGGCTTCCATCTAGCCTTCCTCTTGGACGGCTTCTTTACCTTATCTTTTCCAGCTTGAACCAGATCCACGGTAGTCTGCATCACCCAGCGAACTGATTCTGTGATAGTTCTTTGGCTTTCGCCATGCTTGTGCTTATTACGTTTGTTCCAGAAAGCCCAGCTCCCACACAAAATCTTGGCTCTTTCTTCTTCCTTCAGTCTTGTATCATCAATCATGTCCATAGCCCATGATCTGGGGTGAAACTGCGGAATTTTTATGCCGTAAACTTGTTTAAGTTCATCCCAGAATAAGTGAGCCCACGTACACTCAAACAAGGCATGGAATATAGTTTCATCGGCAGCTCCACACGCTTCACATATGGCAATACGATCCATGTGTTTGTGCTTGTACATATCTTGCTGGAACAAATTCTTTAATGACCCTCCACCGGAATAAGCGTACTTTTGGTGGAACTTGCATCCTCCAAAGCCTCTTCCAGCAAGTCTTGGTCGTGTTCTCTCCTGACCCAGATGCTACAGCAAGCTCTGGAGTGGGGATTAGCTTCGGCATGTGCAACAAGATCGTGCAGGTAAAATCAGTGCACCCAAAATTGATTAAAAGAGGAACAATTCCTAGCTATCGGCGAATGTTTCGATGATCGTTTGCTCATTCTCCATGCATGCGTTCGTCGGGATCAGACGGAGGACGCATCACAGTCGTCCTACAGTTCCACCTTCCACAGTCGGGCGTGCACCGGCGAACGCCAACACCGTCCATCCCTCGCTTCGACGGCCTGAGGATCCTGCTCGCGGACAGCGACGGCGTGAGCCGGGCGGTGACCCGGGTGCTCCTCGAGAATCTCGGATGCCAGGTGATGCCGGTGCCGTCGGGGGCCCATTGCCTGAGCCTGCTGGAGAGTGCCGGCTCGTGTTTCCAGCTGGTGCTTCTCGACCTCGACGGACCGGCAGCGGCAGAGGATGTGTTCGAGGTGGCGCTCCGGATCAGGGAGCTGAGGAGCAGCTGCTGGCTGCTCGTCGTTGCCGCGCTCGCGGTTGGCGTTGGCGACGATGAGCGCCTGCGCGAGCTGTGCCACCGGTCGGGGATAAACGGCGTGATACAGAAGCCTGTCACGCTGACCACGCTCGGAGTTCAGCTCGCTGGAGTACTTCAGAGCAACTGAACTGAGAGATGTCGTGCACGGTGTTTTATTTCACAGTAGTGCTACTTTTTTAACTGATGCTTCAGATGGCTCAAGCTAGAACGTGAATAAAAAATCATGGCAACGGTTCTAGGAAATCTTACAAGGGAACCCCAAGACGAGGGCTATTTTTTTTAAATAATACGTTTTTTAAAGGGTTTAGGGTTCAGAGTTTAGAGCTTAGCGAGTTACTTTCAGCTTCACGACGTCTCGGCATTGTGCATCTCTCTCACGAAGTCCTACTTTTCTTCCTCCGTTGAGAGTCAGCCGACGGCGACCGGGCCGATCTGATGGCCTCCCCGCCGGAGTAGCCGGCCGGAGATGGTCTAGGAGAGGCGCCGGAGTTAGGGTTGTACATAGCAGCAGTAGATCTACGTGGTTTCGGCGGTCTGCCGGTCTTCGGCTGTATGCCGGGAGGCGGTTGCTACATCTCCTAGCCGGGATTTGGTGCCGGCTGGTAGATCTTTTCCTCGTCGGCGTGCTTAGGTGGTTGGAGCCAGATTCGATGGGAAGAAGAGCTACTGGAGCCTCAATCAATAAAAGGCCGTTATCTTGCAGATTTGTTGAAGGTAGTCAAGGTATGAAGCTTTTCCCCTCTGCTCGTGGTGATCTTGAGGTGGGCGAGCTGCAGGCCAACGGCGATTTTGCATCAAGGGAGTTTCGAAGCTACTCCCGGGAGTTCATTCACGGAAGCTCCATGTATGTTGCCGTCACTGATGGTCGAAGGGCGACCACTCCCACCTCGCTCGTCGGCTTCGGTTCCTTCCGGCCGGCGGATGATGGCGCTGTTCAACCTCCAGGCTGTTATGCCATCAAGGAGGCCCCTTTGCTCCAGCACAGTTTGCTCCCACCGTTTCGTCTCAAGTGGTAGCGTCCCCGACGACGTCTCGGTTGACTGTGTTGAGAAGCTCCGACAAGGTGGAGAAGGAGCAGGATCCAATCACGTTTTCCAGTCCTTATCCAGGGTCCTTTGTGCAAAAAGCGTGGGCTTTGTTGTAATTTTCAATTTCTTGTTAGCCCCTGCTGTATATGTAAACTCCACCGCTGATTAATGAAGCTTCCAGGCCCTCCGGGGCCTACCTCTGTTCAAAAAAAAAATCGACAATGAATACGCATTGTGAAGTAATTTCAAAAATAATACACCCTCGGCTACGGTGTGGCCGACAGGGACCGTAGCCGACAGGGTCCCTGTCGGCCTCGGCGCAGCCGAGCAGGCCCGATCAGTCAGGACGCATCCGAGCAGGTGGCTGACTAGGCCAGACCAGCAGACGACAGGCCTTTCGGTTACGCGTCGCCACAAATCGGCCACGCCATAACCGGTTACCCAGTCGGCCAGGCCGTAGCCGATAAGGCGCAGAATAATATGACCCGGCCTCTTCTTCCTCCTCGCGTCCTCTCTCTCTTTGTTCTTCTTCTTTTCGAACCGCACCAGCGATTTCTCTGATGCTGTGGCGATTTGTCCAACCAGCCACCAAATCTTCAGCCTAGATGTGGTAGAGAGTTAGGGCAATGCCGATTTACAGATGGGTTAGGTCGTGGAAGTGATTTCGTGGTGGTTTTTTGAGCAATGGTGGAGATGAAGTGGAGGTTGGTGTAGCCCGAGCAAGACGTGGTGGTGGTGGTGGTGCTGCTGCTGCTCCGGTGGTGGTGGTGGTGCTGCTCCGGTGAATGATGTAGTGAAGTGTATTTTTTTACGCGAGCAGAGATGTCTGATGTAGTGAAGTGTATGTTTTATTGCGGTGCTGGTACTATCCAAACAAATGAGTTGGGGGCTGATCTGAGTCAGTTTCAGCACACGGAGTTGGAACTAAATTCCCCGCAAACATGGTCCATTAGTCAGGTGAAATACTGCTTGGCTGGATGTTTAGGGCTTAATCCTGAAACAGACACCGTGGGTGTGCATGCATTGTTGACGAAGTCAAGGTCAGACATTTTCTTCTATTTGAGGCCGATAGATCGGACCTCTCAGTGGGTGTGCTGGCTACAAGGTTGCGAAAGCAGGGGAACTAACCATGTCGCCTTACTGCTTCCTGTCGCGAAGGAGGTGAATCCCCCTAAGGCGAGGGTGGGCACGATCCTGGCCAGAGCAGTCAAGAGATGCATTTAGGAGGACATGATGATAGTCAGGGAGATGCCGGAGGTGGTGGTTACGATTCAGAGCAGAACAGTCGGCTATAAGGAGGACATGATGATGGTGTCGAGGCAGACGCAGACAATCAGTTTGGGCGTATGCAGAACCAGATGGAAGAGGAAGATACGGATGGTGATAGTGGTTATGCCGATGAGTCGGATGACGAACAGGAGGTGCCTAATCCTGCGTCATGGAATCATGACTTCTCTTCTGCAATGACCGTGAACGATGGTCATGATTCTGCCTGGCAATATCATCAGAACAACATTGCCGTAGGTGCTCTATATCCCGACAAGCAACATTTGCAGGACGCAATCATTAAGTTGGCAATATCGACGTGGAGGGTTTTCAAAACCAAGGTGTCAAGTAAAAGATATCTGACAATTAATGGAATGTGATGAAACAAACTGTCCTAGAAGGGTGACCCGCCTGGTGTTAGGAGAAAGGTTGGGAGACAGATTAAAAACTTCCAACAGTGGATAGAGCACAAGCCTCTAGGGAGGTGGTCTTTGCTGCACGACACTCATGGGGCTAGGTACAACTTCATTACTACCAACCTCGCTGAAACATACAACTTTGTCCTAAGAGGAAATCGGGCTTTGCCTCTTACAACCATCGTGGAGGGTATTTTCCAGGGCACGGTGAAGTATTTCAGAGATAGACGCCACATATCCTATTTGCATATCGTGAACAACCCAAACACACCTTACTATGAAAAGATTATGAAGTGTGAATGACAAGATGGCAAAAGCTCGGAATCACACTGTCCTTGCCATAGGAAATCAAGACATGAGGTTTGAGGCGCGCTTACCATATGACGGTTATGAAAATGTGCTGCCTTGCTCCCAACGTGTGATAACTCAGCTGCTAAGCCCTATAAGTATTCTTTGGCTCCCCTTGCGTTGAATCAATAAATTTGGGTTACACTTCCCTCGAAGACGGTTGTGATCCCCTACACTTGTGGGTCATCAATTCCTAATCTAGCCTCTAAGATTAGCTTGCATGTTGTTTGATGATCACATTTTTTTGATCATGGACCAAGTTAAGTTAACAATTGTGAGAGTATATTGTTTGGCAGAAAAATAGTACTGAACCGACCCAATTATATGATCTTACTATGAGATATTGTTCGCTATTGTTAATAGCAATGTTTTATGAAATTATCATTTTGCATAAATCGTTAGATAATGAGAATATCTAGTGACCACATGCTCGACAGGTATGCTTAGTTACCATCTATCCTCATTCCGTAACTGGGTGATAATAACGGTGGTTCTCAGGTATACCCTAAAGTGTGCACATAACTAGGATTGTTCAAGAGTGGGTTCTTGCTCCTCGTGATGATGGAGATATATGCTCCGACCCCTCTCAGTATTACGATATCATCCAATCGCCTGGCCATACACAGCGTGAAAGTTGTCACGAGGATATTGGAATACGAAATGAGAAAAGTGAGAGTGATTTTTGTACGAGGATAACATGTATAGTGATTAAAGAGTTTAATCACAAGGATACCGACATCTCACCTCGGGATATCACTAGTACCGTGAAGCAAAGGGATTAGCAACATGAGTAACGAAAGGTTCGCTCGATATATTCGTGTATGCATGGGAACCATTATGGACGTCCACGGGCTCCAAAACATAACGATGTTATCAGTTACACTCTGAAAGTGTTTCGAACAATTTATAGAGAGACATATGATGTTAGAGAGACACTGGAAGAGTTCCGGGAATTTTATAAGCGGGCATGAGATGTCTCGGGGCCGTATAAATAGTTTCTATAGCTGGCCTCCTGCCGTGCGAGTTGCGGACTATCTCCCTCGGTGCCGCGGGTACACGAGGACGTGTTTGTGTGCTAACAAAAAGGAAGCAGAAGCGAAACGTCCGTAACCTACTTCGTATTAGATAGAAACACATCTCTTTTTTGCTAAATGTTGAATCCTTCCGGGAACCTTAAAAATAGCTACATCAGAGATTGCTGAAATCTTACCAATTACATATGGTCAACAAAGGAAGATTATTAAATCTTTTACAGAAAGAAAGACCAGATAACCAATAAATAAACTCAACAACAACACTGGCGGACATACCGATGAAACGTTGAGGACTCCCATTTCACACAGGCAGATCAAGCAACGATGTAAGACAATATTCTTAAAAAGGGAAATCGTTGAAATTTCCATCCATTTGTTTGATAACAGTAATAATCATAGTAAACTTTGCTTCAACCGGTCTGAGAATTAATCTTGGTAGCACAAGAAGGAAATTGCTAATCTCATAGACATTGCTTTCATGCAAAACATCAACAAAGTTTTGGATAAATCGATATGGCACTATAGAATACATGCGACCCATCTGCTCCACAATAACAAAAATAAAGGATAAGAGCAATATAATTGTTCAACCATGTACTTATAAAAATTTATAGAATTAATAAAGGAAATGAATATTCTTATCTATTAGAACCATGTCGATCCCATGTGTTGTCCAAGTCAAGTATCCAAAACGATGCTTCCAGCAAAGGAACGACGTCGAAGGCGCCACCATTGCCGACCTGGGTCCCGAATCTCAGTTTTCACTTGGAGACAAAGAGTGGGTGAGGTAAAAGCCGACCCTCCTCGACGATGCCCGGTGGAGGGAAATGACGGTCGCAAGCGCCATCGCCGTCAGCACCAACCAAAGTCGGGCAAGACTTTCATCCGGAGTATCGTGCCACCGACCTCCCTACCAACTTAGCCTTGGTACTACCCACCTTTCGCTTAACTTCACTATGTCGCCGCCACAACACCTCGCTGTCACGTTGCGGCGTCGAGGTCCACCAGCATCACCGCAATGGCACGCAGTCACCGCAGCGACCACCACGACGTCTAGTGCCACGAACCACTATCACCACTGCCAAGCGCTCACCCACCATAGAGCTTCACGGATCTCACTCCCATAGAAACCGCCTTGCCACCGGGAGCCTTGACCACCGCTGCCTAGCCTGTCATCGCCGGCAGAGGGCAGACGCTGCCATGCCGCATATCTAACTCTACTACGATAAGTTTTGCCCGACTTCGGTGAGGGAGGGGCGAGCATGGCGGCGCGCTTTCGGCTCGCTCTAGTGATCGTGGTCGTCGTTACTCGTTAGGTGGTCCAAAAAGCTATTTGCAATTGTTATTACTTTTGAATCTCTTTGTACTGATGATTATTAATAGATTGGTAGACATTTTGAAAAAAAGTAAGACAAATCCTGATAAAATTTAAAAACTAGCGTGCAGGGTAGAAAAAAGCTTGCGGTAGTTAGAACAGTGGTGCCCGTCTCGAGGGTCCACCATGGTCGCCTCGACCGTCCACCCACCGCGCGAAAGGAATAACTTGTACAGAAATGATACCAGTACTAGGAGAATAATAGCACGGGACGGATCCCCAAAATTACCCAACACGGGCTGATTCCCCCCCACGTCGCCGTGCTTCCTTTGCGCGACCACAGACAGCGAGCCAGCGCGACGAAGCTGGGGGGCGATCGCTCCACCGCCGCCGGCGACCTCACCCGCCCCGGAGCCGTCGGCGGTACCCGCCCTCCCCCTTCCGTTGGCGCCGCCACTCCACCCCTTCCGGTTGGTTTCCCTCCGTCTCTACCCCGTCGTCAATGATTAGTGTTCTTTGATCTGGCTGCAATCGATCCCCGGCCCCGGATGCGTTCAGCCTCTTGATCCGCGAGTCGGGAAATGTGTCTGCGGTGCCGTAGCGCCGATGGGATTCATTCGATGCCATGGCTCATTTGATTGCTTGATCCGGTCCGGACCGGTTCAATGGCGTGTGGTCGCTTGATTGGTCCCCTCACAGGCGCGCGACTTCTGTTTCCTACGCTGATCCGTTAGCCATTTCGTCTCGTTCTGTGATGGAATTCAACCGCGAATCAGTGCCCCTTTGGTTGGGGGTTCGAGGCGATAGATCAGGAAGATCTCAGCTCCAAATTGTCTGGGCTATGGGATGAGTGATGACAGCGACTTCTCTATGCGAATCCCCTGTTCGGGTGATACCACGCCGACGCTGCTGAGCACATGCCTACAATTGACAGAGACAGGTGATACATCCAATTTTCTGACAAAGATCTAAGGCTCAGTTTGCGGTTGCTGAACTGTACCGTGTTTAACTTAGTTGATAAATTTTTCTGTATAAATTGCCAAACTAGAAAAATAAATGGTTAGCCAAACGGAAAATAGGCAAAAGCTGGTTGGAAGAGCCGGATTATCATAATCCACATCAATGCCAAAGGCAGCCTAAATGTGAGTATCATAGTTTGACCCTGGTAGGTGGAGTTGGGCCCCATCACCCCACAACATCACCAAGTTTCGCGAAGAGGTGTCTCTCTTGTCCTGTTCATTCTACAACATTTCAGTTTGTCATCTTGCCTAATCTAAACCGACATGTGTGTTTTGGCCTTTTGGGCTTGAGATCACATCGTATTCGTATACACACGTGGTGCTGGGTGGTCAGGTTTCATTGGGGTTGCTGAGCCAAGCCAAGTCTGTATCGTGGGAGATTGACTTAGCTTACGACGTTCTACTGATATTTTTCATGCCCTTGTAAAACACTTGGTGTCAGGGTGAGGACAGCGTCGGTTTGCTCTCTGTTTTCACTCTTAGTTTCCTGATTAGCTCTCATTCAGCCATAGGCAAATGGGAGCAGAGCCTACGAGGCTGCGGAAGATTATGTTAGGCAGATGAGTACTATTGACTGTTGAGCCATCTATCTGCTAGTCAGTCTACATATTCCAGCCATCTTTTCTCTCGACTTGTTTTCTTTAGTTACATATGCGTGTAGGTTTTAATTGATTCCTGTTTTTGCCATAATCGAGGAATACATGGAAGAGACTTAATGAATGAACTCTGTCTAAGACCCAAAAACGACTTCCGTATATGCTTCACATTGTATTACAATAAGTAGGCTACCTTATATTTTGGGTAGGGCCTGGAATCTGACTTCTCATGCATCATAAACTTATGAGAGTAACTATAGAGATTGTCGTATTTGAACTTGAAAATGTTTCTAAACATTTTACTATGGCCTTTTATTTTCTTTCTAAGTTTGATCATTGACTCTTCCTTCTATGTTTTGTGCAGGTTTTAAAAGTTGTGTTGCCGTTTTAACTTTTAAGTTATCGGAGGTTCACTTCAAAGATGAGTACTACTAATCGGTACCAACCCATCAAGTCAACCAAACCTGTCATAGGTGCATATCATATTCTAGCTACCACATTAGATGCCACATATCATGTATCATTCTAGAATCATAGGAGGTGCTGATGATCAAATGGAAGTTGTTTGATAACTTTTTACAATTTGCAGGTAAAGCAAGAAAGTTAAAGGATCTCATGCTAAAAAGTGACAATCGAGTATGTGCTGATTGCAGTGCACCTGATCCCAAATGGGCGTAAGTGCCTTTGTTACTCAGATTAAGGGGTTATTTATGTACAAACACTTAACCATTTTTTCCATTTCAAAAGAGAGAGATCTTTTGTATGTCCTTGTTACAGAATGAGTCTTCATTTTACAGATAAATTGTACAATGGATTTATTATGTGACGTGCACGTAGTTTATAAATCATACCCCTATCACATAAGTTATCCCAAGTATATATACAAAAATAATATGATATACAATACCAAATCAGTATTATTAGATCCACCATAAGATATATTTTCATAGTGTATTTATTTAATATTGTACTAATTGATATTCCCTTCTCTATATTTGGTCAAACTTAGTAAGCTTTGACTTATTACTAAATTTATACACCATGTATTTCGGGGCAGATGGAGTAATTACAATGCCAGCATACTGAATCAAGTTTTTGGTTTTGCATTGCTTCTATCTTTTCGTCTTTACCTAAGATTCCTTTACTGGGCATTTCAGGTCTACTAATATTGGAGTCTTTCTTTGCTTAAAATGTGGAGATGTGCACAGGGCCCTTGGACCAGACATTTCAAACGTAATTGTTAACGTCAATATATTTCTTCTCGCTTCTAGTTCTTCAAAATAATGCTGCCGATAATATCTATATTGGATCTTATTTCATTTTTTTCCTGAGACTGACACCTTCATTCTTCCACCTGTTCTTATCAGATTTTGTCTGTGACTTTGGATGATTGGTCTGACACTGATATTGACTCCATGGTTGAGGTTGGTGGAAACTCATATGCAAATTCAATTTATGAGGCTTTTCTTCCAAAAGATCACCCGAAACCTAAACCAGACTCACCAATGGAGTATCGTACCCAATTTATAAGGTGGTAATTGCTCCATTTCATTCTCTGTAATGTCATCACGGTTTCAGTATTAATCTTATATCTTGATACACAGAGCCAAATATGAAACACAAGATTTTCTGAAGCCAAGCTTGCGCATTATGTCAAAGGCAGGTTTCGAATCTACGAATTCTGTGAAGAGTGTAGGTAGCAGTTTGCTAGCGCTTCAAGGAAGCGTGTTCCGGTAAGTTGCCGTCCTGAAACATAGATGATACGGTTGTAGAGATTTCTGCAGCTCTTTCTTTTTTAGCTGAAAAACTTCTGCATAGCAAGTGCAGTGGACCATATTTGATTGAAGCTGCATAATTTTAGTGAACCAGCCAATCAACCTTAACCTTGCAAATGGTCACAGGAAGATACACGAGAATTTGTTGGGCAACTCAACATTAAAGTGGTAAAAGGTACTCAGTTGGCTGTCAGAGATATGCTAACAAGTGATCCTTATGTTGTTTTAAGTCTTGGACAGAAGGTATAACTTTGTTTCATCTTTTATATTTATTGCTGTATTGACTTATTGCTGAAAACATTCAACTATTTATTCTAAATGCAGAAGGCTCAGACAACGGTTAAAGCAAGTGACCTCAACCCCGTGTGGAATGAAGTCCTTAATCTACCAGTTCCTCGAAATTATGGACCTTTAAAACTTGTAAGTTGATATTCATTATTCCCTCTGTTTCTCAGTACATTGGATATAAGGTTTTCTCAAAGTCTAATTTGTAAAGTTTGACCAAGTATATAGAAACAAATATCAACACTTACAATATCAAATGCATACTATATGACGGTTCTAATAGTATCGATTTGATATTATAGATGTTGATATTTTTCTACATATTTGGTCAAACTTTACGAAATTTGACTTTGACTAAAACTTATGCAATGTACTGAGAAACAGAGGGAGTGTTTGCTCCCCATTATTTCTTTTACTTCTCCCCATAGGAAACACATGTAATATTCAAACGCTTGCAAGGTAGTAATGATTTCGTTTATGCAAAAAAGAACTGCAAACCATTGCTTACTGATATATGCCTTGTTTAGTTATATGAAACAACCTTGCTTACTGGTATTTCACTGATTTAGTTATAAAAAAACAACCTTGCTTACTGGTATTTGCCTGATCTCAGTTATACATACAGGTTAAACCATTGCGAACCTACTTAAAATAATGCTAAATTAAAGAGAGTTTCATATATAGCTGTCTCGATCACATAAATCATTCCCGGTTTCAAGTGAATAACCACAACATATTTTGTCGAGAACTGTTACTTGCATCACTGTCAGTTGTGGAGAGTTCCCTTAATGTAGTTGATGAACCAACCACAAGAGAGAGATGATTTCATGGTGAAGAGCATTTTATGAACATTATCCTTTATTTGTTTTGAAATTCTGTGTAGTGAAAGCATAATTCTTTGGGAACTTCATGTGCACCAATGATCAATGGGCTGGTATGGCAGCATACACATGCCGAAGAGATTATAATGTTACACACCTTGTAGTTCTTGATAGAGATATATTGATGTTTCAAATGATAGTTCCCATAAAACTACACAAATATGGGAGAGAAGAATTCTTTAATAAAACCGTGCTCGATGACAAAGCAGACAAGGTATTGCCTTTTTATTTTTCACTCAGTCCAAATAACAAAGAATTTCGCTAATTCCAGGAAGTGTATGACCATGACACTTTCTCTGCGGACGATATCATGGGGGAAGCAGAGATAGATCTGAAACCAATGATCACAGCTGCCATGGCCTTTGGAGACCCTTCGCGTCACGCGGACATGCAGATTGGAAGGTGGTTCATGACCAAAGACAATTGCCTGTTGAACGATAGCATTGTCAATATTGTGTCGGGAAAGGTGAAACAGGAAGTGTTCCTAAAGCTGCAGAATGTAGAATCAGGGGAGATGGAGTTAGAACTGGAATGGGCCCTTCTAGATTAATATACGTCACCGTATCCCTGTGAAAGTTTACTCAAAGAGCGTCAATTTTTGTAATTCATGCTGGATGGCTTCAAAACTTTTCTCGTCACTGAATCTTAGCTTTTCCTCATGGACGAAATTTGTAAAAATGAGGATTGTACAATGTGTTGTTGTAGTTTGTCTGATATGCTCGCGATGTATTTGAGACTAGTTCTGTACCGAGTTTGCTCCATGTGACTCAGCATGTTGTATTATTACATTAAAAAGACACGTACATTCTGCAGAGATGGAAGATAAAGCTATTGAGGTACTGTTACTGATGTCACATTGGTTCTTTAGTACCAAACTAACTATGCGGTGTTAAGTTTGGACTGGTGAAGTGCTCCATGTGCCTGAATTGTAGACCTGTTTAGGTGAAAATGCTGATGCACTTGAAACCGAACCTGGCATCAGCAGCGCTGGTTTTAACCCGATACCATGACATTGCTGTGTTATGTACACTTCTCTGAAACAGAGCAGAGTCTGATGCCCACAAATTAACACATGCCTAAGCTATGCAAAGAATCATGTTGCTGCAGTTCCGACTTGAAGAAGATTCATCGAACGCCGCATGTATCTACCATGCAACAACATCCTTTTGTTGCTGCAGAAATCGCCTAGCTTTTCTTGGAGCCGAACACCCCCACGGCGGAGCCGAGGGAGGCGAAGACGCAGACGAGCAAGCAAGCCGCGCTGAAGGCCCGGACGGCAAGCCACCGCGCCGTCCACGGCGCCACCTTGGCCTGCGCGATGTACATCTCGACGGGGAAGTGGATGGCCAGCGGCCAGAAGCCGAAGGCGCCGATCAGCCCGACCACCTGGTTGAAGTAGGGGAACAACACGGCCACCGCCGTCGCCGCCACCACGTAGACCGTGCGGTAGCACAGCCTGAACACGTTCACGCGCCTCCGGCCGAGCAGCGGCACCTCCACGTCGACGCAGCAGGCGTCGGCGTCGGCTCCGCCGAACCGCCGCTCTGCGAACGCGAACGCCGGCTGGCTGTACACCTGGTAGCCACCGAGGAGGTGGAGGACGACGCAGAGGTTGGCGAAGTCGATGAGCCAGTAGGGCTCGTAGAAGCCGAAGCCGGTGAGGAGGTTCCCCGGGGTGGCGTCCCCGAACGCCGCGTAGCCGAAGCACCCGCAGCCGAGGTAGAAGAAGGTGGTGACCGCGATGCTGGCCCTCGACGCCGTCTTCATCGTCTCGCTCTCCGCCGGCGGCGACCTCAGCGTGTCCTCTATTTCCAGCAGCACCAAGGAGTAAGGGTAGGCGAAGGCGATGTCCCCGAGGGCCTGTGCGACGCGCCACACCTTCTGCGCCGTGGATGCCAGGGGAACGCCGCCGATTCCCCCTTGATCACTCCGTTTTCTGAAGGAGATCGAGGAATTCAACTATCACCTGCCTTTGCCTTTTGCAGATCATGCACGGTATTGCCGCTACTATATCGTTGTACATCACGTACCGATCACTTTGGCGGCGCCGAGGCCGAATCCGATGAAGGAGTAGGAGAAGGACATGACGGCGGCGAGGACGGAGAGCCACGCCATGTTGTGGAAGTCCGGTATCTGCGACAGCACCACTTGAGCGAGGCCGAACAGGACCATGTAGTACACGTCTGACCCCCCGCCGGCGGCGGAGCACACCGCGGCGCCGTGGCCAGCACTGTGGTAGCAGTTGGCTTTATATATTGCCCTGCAAATTAAATGATAGATGTTTTTGTTAACAAATGGGACATTGGCTCATTTTTACAGGGGCTCATGTGCCACGGAGCAATTCAAATCCTGACTTTTTAGAATTACGCACCGCTTGGTTCACTGGATTGGCGCCGGAATCTGTCGGGCAAAAAAAGGACCTAACATGCACAAGGCGGGTGGAAATGAAATATACCAGGCGGAAACACCTACGGGCTTCCTAATCGGGGCCTTAGTGGTAATAACTCAGTCAAATATAAATGGAAAAAGGGTGATAAAGATTGTCTCGCTGGCACCCTTTGGGAGCACATATATAGGGTTCCTTTGATTCATTGGATTTATGTAGTATTGAAATCCTACTGGAAATTTTTCCTTCGCATACCGTTTGATTCATAGGATCATATCCTATAAGAAAAATCCTATCTGAATCTTATAGTGTAAACTCCATAGGAAATAAACATGAGGTCCAACCTTATGTAAAATTCGTTCACCACAATCAAAAACGTACCCTTCCAATAAGATTCAATTAGATATGACATCTCAATCCTATAGCATTCCTATTGTTACACTTTTACTGTCCTATGAATCAAAGGAGTCCATAGTTTTTGTTTTTCCCCAAAGCAACTCAGATGATAGTTTTTGTTTCTGCTGAAAGAGCAGCATCCCCCTATTCTATGGGGGGAAACAAATGGACCCATCTACATGCACACTTCAAGGAAGGTGTCCCTTTTGTTTCTCTAGCGATGTAGCGTACGTCTCATTTCTTGTTTGGTTATCTTTTTGCATAGACTGGTTGACGGGGTTGGATACTTGCATCTCAGGTCTCTCTGAAGCGTTTTTGAGTGTCAAGAAACAGCGGCCATTTTGGGGTTGCAGAACTCTCCCCTCTAGCACGTACTGTTCTTGGTTGCAGAGTGGTGGGGTGCTCAATGCTAGCCCCCGGAGAAAATGGGGGAGATCACCAATGTGACGGAGTACCGGGCCATCGCCAAGCAGAAGCTTCCCAAGATGATCTATGACTACTACGCGTCTGGGTCGGAGGACGAGGGGACTCTCAAGGAGAACAGTGAGGCTTTCACCAGGATCTTGTAAGCCAATTAAGCTTTATTAGTCCATTTAACCAGCTTTCATGACTTCATCACAGGATTTGTAAATCATATGTGGGTCTGGCGAGTTCTAGAACTTGCTAAGGCCTAGTTTGGTATCAAAGTATTTTTTAAAAATATTTCAATAATACTACAGTTTCTCACAATTTCAAATACTTTGATGTGTTTGGTTGCGACTAAATACTGTAGTATTAATACTTTAGTATCTCTCAAAACATGTTGTTTTTGAAGTATTGGAAAAACAACCCTGCACCTGTTTTTCTGAAACTGAAGTATGGCTATGCCAAATACTTAAATATTGTGGTAGTAGAATATTTCAGTTTTAGAAAAACTTTGGTGCCAAACTAGGTCTAAATCCTTTAAACGATGCACATAACACTAAAATATCCTTGGTATGCTAAAGAAAACACCACTATATATACAATATTTGATAAAATCCAAGTCAGGCTAGGTTTTGCGTCGAGGTGCAAGATAATAGTAATACTGTTGGAATAAATCAATCTTTTCATACTTCCTTTTTCCCAAAAAATGTTGGATTTTTTTTGTCGAAGTCAAACTTTGTTAAGTTTGATCATGTATGTAGAAAAAATATCAACATCTAAATATCAAACCAATACTACTAGTGTTGATCAACAAAGTTTATGCGTTGGGAAGGAGTCTTTTGGCCAACGAACTTTTCCATTTTTCCACGTCTATGTTTTAACCATATTATCAAATATGTTTAGGACACAACATGCTTCAGTTACCGCACCAAACCCAAAATTTATGGTCATCAGATATAGCCTGATCATAAGTAGTGTTACCCTTTTAGATACAAATTTCTTTGGGTGTTTGACTGGTCAACGAAGATGGATACTAAATGAGACTTTCGTGATGAAAATGGAACACCATTGATTGAGTTTTATTTTACATACACAAAAAAATCTTCTTGGCAGATCTAACGCTTTATACAACATTTTGATTCCCTAGTCATGGTTGTTGCTTGATTTGCCTAGCCAATATTTTCGAATTACCTTATTTTTTATCAAGCCTTTCAGAAGTTACCAAAAATAGATGAAAGCACACATTTTTTGTAACCGTTAGATTTACATCCAACCATCACCATCGCCTCCAAAATCAAATAAATAGACCACCTTCGTCCTAACCCTAACCGCGCCCCCTCCCCTCCACACACACACCTCAACGCCGCCGCACTCTTCCCAAGTGCTCTTCCTCCACCAACTTCTACCTCTAGTGTTTCCAGTCTTCCTCTTCTCTAGCGATATTTGTGGTTCCACCCTTCCTCCTCTTCTTCGGTGGTCCTCGATGTTGCCTCCCGGCAATGGGTGGTCGTGATGTCTTTTGTGCATCCCATCAAGGAGCAGGTGGGGTTTGCCGTCACGGTGAATTTGGCGATGGCGTCGAGTAGTTTTTGGCGTTGACGGGCAAAAAGAAGGTGGATGACAACACCAACTAATAGTAAAAAAGGTAAATTTGCACAACTTACCATGCATTGCAAATGTTAACCACAAAGCTAACCCAATGGAACCCCAGACATACCAGAGGAGCTTCACCCCGAGATCCTCGAGTGCCTCCCGCCACATCCCCAAAGCCTAGCCCGTGCCTCCGCCGTCTGGAGGGCTTGGTGAATGATCCAGGTTTTCTATGTCGGTACCTTGCATGCCACGGTACACCCCTCACCATGGGCTTCTTCCACAACTCCAACGCAATTCCCCGCACATTCGTGCATGTTGACGGGTTCGCCAGTTTCTCCCTTGAGCGGCCCGGCAACAACAAATACTCGTGGAAGTTCATGGACTGCCGACATGGCCGCGTTCTCCTCCATGAAGCCAACTTGAGTAGTGATAGCTGCTTCCTCATGTGGCACCCTATGACAGGCTATTGCCATCCGCTCATCACACTACTTAGCGTATTCGCGTCGACAACCATTACATGAATTGCAAGCCCACGAGTCTGTTCCGCATGGCAGTCGTGCGCAGCGACTCCGAGGGCAGTGTGTGCGCCAATGTCTTCTCCTCGCTGACTGGCTAGTAGAGCCCGGAGCCCATGTCGGTGGATCTCCCGCCGGAGTGCCACATCTGCGCGGAGGCCTGTGCCATCGCCGGCGACACCATGTACCAACCGCTCTATGGCTACCGCGTGCTGGACTATGACATGGGAAAGGTCACCCTCACCGCGTTCGAGCGACCAAGGGGTGGCAATGTCCCCTTATGAAGGCAGGCGGTGGTGCACGTCTCAGCCTTGCCGTTGCACAAGGCCTGATTATTCGCCCGTGGGTGCGGGACATCGACGCTGATGGTGGTTGGGTGTTGCGCACAACAATTGATCTTGGCGAGGTCGTCGCCGGTCTGTCGACGACGTCCTTCCTTGAATGGACCCTCGGTTCCCCGTGGCGATGCCACGGGTGAAGATCGTCGGGGTTGTCGTGGAGGGCGACACGTTGTTCCTGTGGACCATGGTGGGTATACTCATGATGTGTACCAAATCATTGTATCTACGAAAGGTGCATGAGACTGCCAAGGGAATGGAAATCGTGTACCCATATGCTGCATTCTATCTTCTGCGTGCCCCGTAGCAATATGATGTGTGCATCTCCATGGCTAAGCCCCACTTGCTTAATTTCCATATGTTGTGTAATAGGTTAGGTAAACATTTGGGTCGATACTTTCAGGTTTTCGTCCCGTAGGGAGTACTCAAATCCGAGTACGAACAACGGGTTCCTGTTATTGTGTCAAGCTCCTTTTTATTTTATTTTCGTAAATTAGTGAAATGGACATTATCGAGATGGAAAAAAAAAGGCCGCGGATAGTACCCAACGAACTCTAAAGGGGGCTTCTGTTTTTAAGTCATGAAAAATACTTACTTCTAAGTCAGACTAAGTATTTAAGTTTCACATCTAAAAAATTAGTACTCCCTCCGATCGGAAATGGTTGACACAAGATTGTCTAAATTCAGATGTATCTACACACTAAAATACATCTGGATATATCCGTATTTCGACAAATATTTGTTAATCATTTCCGATCGGAGGGAGTAGAACTTAGTTTGTGTTGGAGAGAAACTTGTAGGTGAGCATGGGTGCTCCTACATACCCACAAACTCTGGATTTTTTCCAATACTAAATAAGAAGGAAGAAATATAATAAAAATAATGAGTGTAGTTTAACACTATACTGTGTCACAAAAATAACCAGAAATGATGTGTTGTAGGCTTGTAGCAAATATATGTGAATATATAATTCACTTAATTTATCTTTTTTGTTTCTCCCAAATGGCACAACATATTTACCTCAAACTTATAGGTCAAGTCGTAAGTTTCACGCACATGGAGGCCAATACATATGAAAATGGCTTTGATTAGGAACTTGCTTTGGTCATCACCCACCCACTAGTCTACTATACAATAAGACAATAATTAGTGGCTATTACATTAACCACTTGTCGGCCTTGACACGCAAAAAGCTGTCAGTGTATTTGCCACAATTCTTACAACTGCAATACAACTTATTAATAAAAACTTGAGGTTGCCATGCGAGGGCAATGAGGTATCACGGATATGGGCGAATAGCTCAGATGCGACGTTTTTTCGAGTAATTGGACAGGCAGCGACGTCGTTGCACGTAATAGCTCACATGCGGCATCTATTCGAGCCATAATTGCTCTGCGGCGACATGGCCGTCAAGTCATGTTCCCCACGCTGTAAACCAGGTTTGACCGGTACATGGAGTAGTTTTTCTCGAGTGGGACCCATGCGTCAGCGAAACCGGCCTCTGTTCGTGGGGGAACCCTCTCTGCCACGCGCCGGCGTCCCGCGGAGCTCACTCTGTCCCGTCGTCTCGGTTTCTCCGGGCTGGGGAATTTTTTTTTCCTGGCGACGGCGAGTCGGCGGCAATGGAGCGGGCGACTCGAGCTGTGGCAAAGAAGCGGGCGATTCGAGCTGCGGGAATGGAGCGGGCGAGTAAAGCTGCGGCGAGGGGGCGGGCGACTGGAGCACCGGCAATGGAGTCGAGCAAGCTGGCGGCGAGTCCTGCGGCGGAGGGAAGAGCGGCCGCGCGAGTCCAGCAGCAGCACCCGGAGTCGAGCAAGCTGGCGGCGACGCAAGGCTTGGGGTGCTGCGTCGAGGGAGCGGCGAGGGAGGATGGAGGATGGGGGGCGGTGCGGGTACACGGTCGCAGAGGTGACCGGCGGCCCGATTTGTGTCTCGTGCAGCGGCGAGGGGCTCCATCTATCTCGACGGCAAGCGACCCTACCGGATTTCAGTCCAGCAGGTACTGAAGAAGGCGTGGAAGCGTCACGGCTACTACAGCTCCAAGGGTTTTCCGCTCGGCGGTGATTCGCCGCCGATGACGAGGCAGAGGTTTGCCGCGATGCGCAAAATTGCTGCGTTCGACGACAGCAGCTCGGGCGGTGCTGCGGGCGACGAGAGCAGCTCGGGCGGTGCTGCGGGCGACGAGAGCAGCTCGGGCGGGAGCTCATCGAGCAGCAGTTCAGCAAGCTCATCCCCGAGCGTGGACTTCGATGCCGCGTTGAGCCTAGAGGCTTTCAGCCTAGTTGCCGGGATGGCGGCGGATAGATTGTTCTGCTCCGATATCCTCTGCGAGATGAAATCGAGCTAGAAGATTGTGCTGCAGAGCCATGGCGGAGGGAAGATCGTGCTGCATTCTGTAGATAACTAGTGTAGTGAATTTTGTTAGGTGCCTGAAACCATTTCAGGCAGTGTTTGCCCAGCGCTGGGAGCGTGTGTGGGAGTTCTTTTGTGAAATGGCCGTGCTCTGGACGTGCTCTGGACGTGCCGTGGCACGTTCCGGTAGGTGAAACCTTGTTTTTGTAGGTGAAACCTTGTAAACAAAATGTAAATTATTGTGTTCCTTGTTTTTGTGTTCCTTGTGGCATTCGCACGCCGTCAGATTGTGGCATGCACACTGTCGAACACCTTTGGGAGCGCGCTCTGGACACGCCCGATTGTGGCATTCGCACGCCGTCGGATTGAAAACAAGTTGAAAGAGTTGAAACATTGTCAACTAGGTAGAGGCTTATGTCATCTATAGACAAAATGCTTTAATTTTTTATTTAACTTACCAAAATGTAAATATTGCTAGTGTTGCTAGTGTTACCAAAATGTAAACATTTGTAACTATTACCAAAATCGAAATGTACATGTTATTTGTGCTAGGCTTGGATGTTGCAATGATTTCATACTAATTTTTGAATTCAAATTTGAACTACAATTCAAATGTACATGTTATTTGTGCTAGGCTTGGATGTTGCAATGATTTCATACTAATTTTTGAATTCAAATTTGAACTACAATTCAAATGTACATGTTATTTGTGCTAGGCTTGGATGTTGCAATGAGGAGGATTTCATTTGTAAATATTAACCTTCTAATGGTGGTAGATTTGTCGCAAACAGAGGCATAGCCTAGTGGCAAAGGGTTGATGCTCCCTTTGCCCACCTAAGTTCGAGTCCCCTTGCTCGCAATTTAGGTGTTGCACATTATATGTCCTAGTCCAGTAGCTTAGTGGGTCGGGCATCTCACTATTATAGAAATTTCTATAATAGTGGGTTGTCCCATCCATTAAAATATTGCACTTGGACAAATTCTTTTGAATTTTTTAATTTTTTTATATTTTGATTCTTTTGTGCTAATTTATGAATATTTGAATTCAACTATGAACCAAAATTGAAATGTACATGTTATTTGTGCTAGACTTGGATGTTGCAATGATTTCGATCTAACTTGGTCATCCCCATTTCTAATCCTGTCATTTTTCTAATCGGTTCTCCAAAATGAGCTACAAAAGAGCCCCAAAGGTAGCCCAAACAGCCCCATTTCTAATCCTGTCATTTTTTCGACATTCTCCAAATGATCTCAAACTCTAGGGTTAACATCTATTGCACTAATATAGTGTCCTAGACCAATTTTTAACTCAAAACTTGTTTAAAAGTTGGTTTGATAAACTTGTTTAAAATATTCAAAAAACATCAAAAAAATGCAAATCCAGTGCACATGGTCTTATTTTGTCATGTACTAACAGCTCCAACTGATAAACAAGGTCTACATACATATTAAACAAGAAATGCTTCAATATGGTGTGAAATCTCACATCTCAAACTATAGTCCTAGTTTGAGATGTGAGATTTCATACCATATTGAAGCATTTCTTGTTTAATTATATCTAGACCTTGTCTATCAGTTGGAGTTGTTAGTACATGACAAACTAAGAATATGTGCACTGGATTTTCATTTTTTTGATGTTTTTTGAATATTTTGTGATTATTTCAAATTCGGTCAAACCAAGTTTGACCAACATTTGAACAAGTTTTAAACATGAAAATGAAAAACCAAGCTTGGATCCTTCTTAGTCAATCCAAAATGAAGCTTTGGTGAGTTTTTTGTAAATTTCATGTTGCAAATCCCAAACCACCTCTCTTCGCACATGAGAGTTCATTGTTTGAAATGTGTGATTTCACACCATATTGAAGCATTTCTTGTTTAATATGTGTCTAGACCTTGTTTATCAGTTGGAGATGTTAGTACATGACAAAATAAGACCATGTGCACTGGATTTGCATTTTTTTGATGTTTTTTGAATATTTCATGAATATTTCAAATTCGGCCAAACTCAAGCCAAATCAGCATTTAAACAAGTTTTAAACATGAAAATGAAAAACCAAGCTTGGATCCTTCTTAGTCAATCCAAAATGAAGCTTTGGTGAGTTTTTTGTAAATTTCATGTTGCAAATCCCAAACCACCTCTCTTCGCACATGAGAGTTCATTGTTTGAAATGTGTGATTTCACACCATATTGAAGCATTTCTTGTTTAATATGTGTCTAGACCTTGTTTATCAGTTGGAGATGTTAGTACATGACAAAATAAGACCATGTGCACTGGATTTGCATTTTTTTGATGTTTTTTGAATATTTCATGAATATTTCAAATTCGGCCAAACTCAAGCCAAATCAGCATTTAAACAAGTTTTAAACATGAAAATGAAAAACCAAGCTTGGATCCTTCTTAGTCAATCCAAAATGAAGCTTTGGTGAGTTTTTTGTAAATTTCATGTTGCAAATCCCAAACCACCTCTCTTCGCACATGAGAGTTCATTGTTTGAAATGTGTGATTTCACACCATATTGAAGCATTTCTTGTTTAATATGTGTCTAGACCTTGTTTATCAGTTGGAGATGTTAGTACATGACAAAATAAGACCATGCGCACTGGATTTGCATTTTTTTGATGTTTTTTGAATATTTCATGAATATTTCAAATTCGGCCAAACTCAAGCCAAATCAGCATTTAAACAAGTTTTACACACCAAAATGGAAAACTAAGCCTGGATCATTCTTAGTCACACCAAAATGAAGGTTTGGTGAGGTTTTGGACAATTTCATGTTGCAAATCTCAAACCACCTCTCTTCACACATGAGAGTTCAAATGAGCTCTAAAGGTAGTGTAAACGGCTCCATTTCTAAGCAAGATTTTTTTCCACCTTCTCTAAATCAGCCAAATAACTATCCTACACATCTACTCTATATATAAAAACCATGTGCACTGGAATTTCATTTTTTTTATGTTTTTTGAATATTTTATGATTATTTCAAATTCGGCCAAACTGAAGTCAAACCAACATTTAAACAAGTTTTAAACATGAAAATGAAAAAATAAGCCTGGATCATTCTAAGTCCCACCAAAATGAAGGTTCTGTGATTATTTTAATTTTTTCTGAATTAGTTGGTCAACCCACACAAAATCCTACGAAGCTTCTGTGATTTAACCCTGGCCGTCCGATCATGCCTTCTAGAAGGAAACCCCCCGATCCGCGCCAGTCCCAGTTCTGCGCTCTGATTGGCTGTTGATTCTTTTTTTTTTTAGAGGAGGCTGTTGAATTTTTTTAGCTGCAGTGTTTCGAACGCGCATAGGCCACGGCCCAACAAACTCCACGGCCCAACAATTTTTTTTAGCTGCAGTGTTTTATTAATTTCAAACGCGCATAGGCTACGGCCCAGAAAACTCGACGGCCCACAGCCCAAATCCTGTCGTGCCCTAGCTATTGCTCTTCTTATCCACTAACCCTGTCGTGCCCTAGCTATTTCCCCACCCTGTCGTGCCCGAGCTATTTCCCCACCCTCGCCGCCGCTCGCATTAGCTCGCCGCCGGTGATCAAATCGAGCTACGCCAGTAGATCCAGCCCCGCCGCCCGCCGATGTTTAGGAGGGGAGGTCGAATCGCCGGCCGCGGTGGCCATTCCGGCGGTGGCAACGGCGACGAGGAGCGGAAGGGGAAGAGGCGGGTTCCGGCTGACCCCGCTAGGAAGGCCGTGGCCGCTTCCGACGGCGCTCGTAAGCGAGGCGCGCGTGCGTGGACGAACCTCGGAATGCGGCCTCCGCCTGCGTACGAGCGCCGCGAGCTGCCTGAGTACGACCGCCGCATGGCGATGGCTGGAAGCTCTTCCGGTGCGGGGAGCTCCTCCATTGCTCGGGGTCGGGCACCGCTGCCGCCGCCGAAGAGGGAGGAGGAGGAGCAGCAGGAGCGCCCACCGCGCAGCGGCCGCCCCCTCCTGCCCGGGGACTTCGTCTCCGAGGAGGACCTGCCCTGGGTCACCTTGGAGGTGTTCCAGCGCAGCACAGAGGAGGAGAAGCGCCGTCAGATGGAGATTGAGCTCGACCAACGCCGCCTCGAGGTCGGGATTTACAGTTCCCTCCACGACGTCATCGACATCAGCTCGGACTCCGACGGGCCGGGCTATTCGACTCCGACGAGGACTAGGACTGAGCGGCGCCGCCGCCTCGTTGCCGCTGCCGCACCCCCGGGGCTCCGGTGTGAGCCCAATTTTGGGTCGTAGCTAGGGGTAGGAGCAGCAGCGAACGTCCCCGCCTGTTAATTTTCAGTTCATTCCGTGTGGCTTTTGAATCTATGAGCCACGAGCTTCTGTAATGTTAATGTAATGTACTGCAGTTTATCTACTATATGCGCCCCGCGGGTTTATTTTATCTTCATTTATTTATGTTTTGCCTCGCCGGCGTTGCCGCGCTGCGTCGATGTCGCCGAGAAGAAGAAGAAGAAGAAGAAGAAGAAGAAGAAGCAGAGAAAGCGCGCGCAGGGGAAGAGATTAAACGGTCGTCGTTGCTGACGTGGGTAATTGTGGGTCCCACCCGCCTCCCTTTAATCCTAACTGACTGCGATTAAGAGCAATTAGTTAGGGAAGATATTTGAGCTCAATGAGACGTCGCATGTGAGCTATTACAACCAACGACGTCGTTCTCCAGTGAATAGCATGAAAAGGTGTAGTACCTGGGCTATTCGCCCCACGGATATCCATCCCGCTGGGTGCGGGTATGGAGGGCTTTTTGGGCCCATGAATTTCGTGGGGTGGTGGATACTCACAAATAGGTTGGGAACGGATACATATTTTCTACATGAATATCCATTTGATGGGTGGGACCCACATTTTAGGGCTTGGACTGTGTAAATGATCTCAATCATACTTTTCTTAAATCCAAACGCCAAGAATCACCAAATTGTGTTATATACTCCTTCCGTTCCAAATTATAAAATGTTTTGACCATTTAATGTAGACTAAATAAAGACTGAAATGAGTGAATAAACACACTAAAATACGTCTAGATACGTACAAATCAGTAAAAAAGTTAAAAGGTCCTATATTAGGAACGGAGGGAGTAAGAATGAGATGGTCAAATTTTGTGTTGATTGCGATGCTAATGAAATGTTTTTATTGTCTTTTGTACATTTTGTAACTGATATTGTTGTTGTTTTCATGCATTTTAATTGCTTCATGGATATCCATGGATAGCTGGATATCTATCGGGTGTGATCGTATGGATATGTAAGGCATTTTCTGTCATGGATATTTCCCGCCCCATCGCCATCCTCAGGCGAGGCTCAGATCATGTACTCCCTCCGATCCGGAAAAACCGTTGGAACCTATATGTACGAGTTTTATTGGTCAAGTTGTTTTTTTTTTGAAACGGCTCTTTCTACGCAGAGTACATAGTTTACCTCATACTTGTGGCCGAGGTCAGGGTATACACCACGCCACTCCCAAACAAGCTGATGCTAAGGAAGAAACCGCAAAACAACCGGCTCTTCTCACCTGCAATTGCAAGCATGTCGTGCTTGTCACTGGAGTGTCAGGGCAAATAATGTAAACGCGCATTTAGTTTTGACCTAAAAATACTATTAAATCCAACAACAATAATAATAATACAAATCAGTGTGACGATGCGTAGCAGATCTTTTTGAATGGTATGCATAGCAGATTCAAGTCGTTGTATGCATAATATATTGAGTTATAAGTATACTCACACATATAGCGACCTCAAGCTTAGCTACCGCATGGAAAATACTATAATCAACTAATCACAATTGCGACCGACCTTCTTATCTGGAAGGAAGGATTAAGACTTGAGAGGGACAGCAATGGTCATCACCTAGGTAGAGCCTCACGGCCTGCACGTAGGACTTGTTCCTGACGGCGCCGCCGCGCTCGTCGGGGTCGCGAGAAATGTAGCAGTCGGCGAGCAGGGAGGACTGCACCACGGTCACCCCGGCGAAGAACACGATCGCCGCCGGGCCCCCGACCCAGCCGAGCTGCGCCACGCTCCACGCCAGCGACAGCACGCCGGAGCCGATCACCGCCGTGATGATGTGCGCCATTGCCGTCCATACCGTGCCTGTCCATCGTCGGAAAAACTCCACGCGTTAATGGATCAGAACTCCGGCGGTAATGATCTGGCATGTCTAGCTAACTAACTAGCCCGTGCGTGCAAGCAAGCGATTCCTGGGAAACACTTGTTCTGCAGGCTCCGGATTGGAATCAATGATGCTGTCAACTGATGTTACAGTATTCCTTGGGAGTGATGGTGATTGGTGACCCGTCTCTGCTGGGAGTTTTGCCAAAATTAGCTAACCAGCTACTTTCTCTCTGGAACTTGAAGAGGAACTGAATATGCTGCCTGGCACGAACATGGATGCTCACTACCGGCTTCTTCCAGTAATCCATGCAGATTATGCCATAGCAGATTTTTTAGATAAAGTATGCCATAGCAGATGGCTTTTTGTTGAATTACAATTTGAATGCATATCAACCCAGATACTTGACGGTTTGGAACAAGGTACTGTCTGCCTGGCTGAAGGGACTGTGCAAAGAATCAACAAATTGAGCTCACTAAAGCAGAAGTTTCAGAGATGGCGGATTGGACCTTGGAAGCACATGGTGTAGCTTGTGAAGAGTTTAGGAGAAAAAGAACAAGACATACAAATTTGTGATGGATTAGCTGATCGGACGCTGCGAAGACATACCGGTTCTTTGAACTAGACGCTGCTCAGATGAATTGTAAGAGGAGTCTGAGAGCTTCTCGAGCAGGGGCTCCGTTTGGTGATCGCCACCGCCGCCTCCACCTCGTCCTCCTTCCATGGTTCTTCTGCTTTCTTCTCTTGTCGAGCAGAGGCTAGGCTAGTCCATGTCAGCTTCATATAAAGAAGCAGAAGACTTTGTTCGCACCAAATCCATTTGTAATATAGCGTCCTCTCAGTTTGATGTTCAGCTGATTGATTGGTTTGGTGGTGGAGAAGTATAAAAGGACAAACAATGGCACGTCGTCGTCAGGGGGTGAGTATATAGCGTAAAACTACCACATTACAAATTAAATCACAAAAAACTACCACTTTCGCCCCGAATCGGAAAATCTACCACTTTTGATTTGCTGCTAGCAAATCGCGCCAAATCTCGGTTGAGAGCGAATTAACGCTGAAACTGACACTATGGGTCCACATGTAAGTGATGATGTGGCAACCGACGGATTAGGACCCACTTGTCAGCTAATAAACAAATTGGTATATCAATTTTTTTATAAAAAAAAGTCAACGTCGTGCGTGCGGCTAGGCGGTTGGAGGCAGAGCCTAGCTATAGGCCGCACGTGAGCTGGGATCGCTTGCGACGCCGTGCTCCACGAGCTGGAGTGCTGGACGAGTGAGCGAGGACCTCCTCCCGCGCCCGGAAGACGTCGTCGCAGGCGCTCCAGGCCATCCTCGCGCTGCTCCACTCATTACCCATCCTTGCCCCCGTCGCGTGCCGCCCCGCCTGGGCGCTCCTGCGCCGCCACAACGGCGGCAACAAGCCACACGACGACGACGCGCACGTCACCGGCACGTTCTACGGACACCGCCGCGCGTGGTTCGCGCTAGCCGTGCAAGATCTCGGCGTGCCCACGGGGAAGCTCATGCAGGAGATCTCCGCCGGCGGGCACGGCAGCTGCTCAGCACCGTGTCGGTCGGCGTCGGCGTCCTGTCGGCGGATGTGGTGGACGACGAGCTGCCCGTGGCCGTCGCGCTGGAGGCGGTTGGCAAGGTGGCGTACATGCGCGCCGGCTTCGACAGTGTCACCGGAGCAAGGACGTGCCGCGCGTGCTCACCGTCCCCCAGCCCGGCGCCCTGACGCTCCACGCTTAGTACGCGCGGCGCGTGCTCGCCGTGAGCACGCACGCGGGGCCTTACTGGCCGCTAGCGTGGCCGCGGTGGCGCCGCCGCCACCCACCCTCCAGGCCGAACCGCGTTGGGCAGGGATGGAGATTTTTTTTATTTTTTTTGGGCAGAAAGTCAACATTGCCACGTCATCACTTACATGTGGGCCCGCGTTGTCTGTTTGAGTGTCAATTCGCCCTCAACCGAGATTTGTCGCGATTTGCTAGCAGCGAACCAAAAGTGGTAGTTTTTTGCGATTTGGGGCAAAAGTGGTAGTTTTTTGTGATTAAATTTGTAATGTGGTAGGTGCTGATCCAATCTCTGTCCACCACATCAGTTCGTGGACCGCAGGTAAATACAAAGTTACCGTGAGATAGGCTGCGTTTTGCCTTTTTGCGTCGCAGGCCGGTAGAATCGATCTAATAGACCGTGTCTACTGAATGAAGAACGAAAAACGCTCTTGTGCAGTGCAGCCGCGACGCCGGAAAACAAGAAGCAAATGGCACATAATGAAGACGATTATATGATGTCCATCTTCTGCTTATTTTTTGAAGAGGCGACCGCCAACTCAACATAATTAACATGCTGCTCTGTTAACTGAAAATCAGAGTCGAACGTCGACATTCAAATTATTGCTAAGAGGTGACCGCCAACTGATAATAAAATGGTAGTTGCAACGTGCAGGTACGCGATATTCAAATGTTGTTGCATGCTTACCTGTAGTTATCCTCATCGATTAGAAGAAACCTGCAAATATGTTATTGCTTGGTCGGTAGGCGCTGGAACAATATTATATAAGCACATCGAGTTCCTTTTTGGTCACTGGAAAAATATGTAGTACAATTTCATTCCTACCGTCCAAAACTAAAGCTATTAGGTGGCATTTGTTTCTAACACTAGTGGGAAAAGAAGAATTCAGAACGCTTTACTTGTGGGCTGTGGCAAAATTTCACGTACGACAAAACATTGAAATAAACATGGCGTTCCGTATTTTTTCTATGATTCGTGGGGCATACGGTTCAAAGGATCAAAAATATAGAACTTGTCAAAAACATGTGAACTAAAGAGTTTCTAAAAAAAGCGTGATCTTTGACAACGACACAACACAACTGTTGGCAGCATGACAAGTGGTTTTCCAAAGACGGTTGGATGCTCCAACTACACTCCCTCGACAGTCCTATTGCCCATCTCCACTACTAATAAACAAGCAAACTTGAGTTAGGCTACAGCCACCCAGTGCAGTGTACACAGTCCGATCTGTACCCCCACACTATCCCGCTTAACAAGATCTGATGGTCCAGATTGATCTAACGGATGCTCTGGGTGCACTTAGCAATTACGCTGAGCGGACCGTGGCTATAGCTGGCTAAACGGGCCGGCCCGAGGCACGGAACTTTTGGCCCGGCCCAAGCACGGCCCGGCCCGTGTTAATCGTACCTCGTCTCGAGGCACGCGGGCTGGCACGGCACGGCACGATTAGCAACCGTGCCGCATCCGTGCCGCCGCCGCCGCCCCCGACTCCGGCGAGGCCGCTCCTCTTCTTCGATTTCGTGCACACCAGAGCGACACCAGAGCGATTCCGTCCCCTCCCCGTTCGATTCCCCTCCACTTGAGCACACCAGAGCGACGCCGGAGGTGGAGGAGACGCCGGAGATGGAGGAGAAGCCGCCGCCGCCGTGGAGGAGACGCCGGAGGTGGAGGAGAAAGCGGGCCGGCCGTGCCGTGCCGTGCCGCCGTGCCGCCGCCGTGCTCACCGTGCCGTGCTCCGGCCGGAGTGGAAGCCCGTGTGCCGGCACGGCACGATTGGAGCCGTGCCGCATCCGTGCCGTGCCGGCGGCGTGCCGTGCCGGCGGCGGAGCGTGTCGTGCCGTGCCGGCCCGATGGCCAGCTATAACCGTGGCCGAGCGGACGAAAATTTCTGAGGCGAACTGCCTCCCACGTTCTATCGCCCCCATCTTTTCCCCCTGTCCAGCCGCCGTCTCTCCACACGAGTCATCGCGGATCCGCTCCACTACCTGACCCCCATGGCCGCCTCCCCACGCGACGCCGCCTGATCAATCCGAGCCCTACTTTCAAGGTTGCTAGATCCGCCGCCGCCGCCCGCCGGGGACCTGCACGCCGAGGCCACGCGAGCCTGCCCGCCGCCGATTCGTGCTTGCACGCGGAGCTCCTGCCCTGCACGCCGCCACATGAGCTAGCTGCTAGCCTACCGCCGTGCACTCCTTCGTCGCGCGAGCCTTCTACTCGACCAGGCTGCCACATGTGGATCCACTACAACGCAGGTAAACAAGCCACACGTTACTGATGTCTTCGTCGTGCTCATTGGCCTGCACGCCGGTCGGCTGCTGAATCTTTTTTTCTTCTTTTATCAGACGCACACCGTGAAGAACACATTCCAGGTACGAGCACTATTCTTTTGAAACTTTGCGTTTCAGCCCGCTCTGAATTTTTTCTACCTATATGACGCACTGATTCAGATGGAAAGGTGATGCAATTAACCAACCATGGATGTTTAAATGTTTAATGCCGGTAGTTGGTTGGATGGTCCTTTTATACATCGAGGCATATGTTTATCATGATAAGTGCGATCCAACTGCAGGTTTAAGCCTAAGTCAGTGTATACGGTCTATTAATCTGCATCCGTTCATTGTTTTTTATCAACTGGCTATGTATAAGATCTTATGAAATTTCGCATTTTCTTTCTATTACTAATCACAAGGATCAGCTTGAATTCCATCTGCTTCTTGTACGTAATTCTCTCATTTTTTTCAAATTCATCTTCCATGGTAGACGTGATTGTCCCTGCAGACCATGGTAGGACCTTAAATTTGGCAGCATGGTGACAAAGATCCAAGGTAGTACAAAGATGTTAGAACTGAGGTTGCTTACAAATTCTTGCATTTCACTTTAGTTCCTGAAAAAATAAATTAGGTTGCTATTTTCCATTTCAATCTTGATCATTTAAAAATGATTTTGCCTTCTTAAATTAATGGAACGAGATGTCCAAGAAGGAGAATGAGGAGGACGCGAGGGGAGCAATGGCGTTGTTGTTGCTGATGACATGCAGGGCTAAGTCATGTGTGTCTTGGAGTCTATTTATTCTTGTCTTTCACGCATCTCTTCTACTCAAATGGACCGTCTGCATAAATTGATGTTTGATTCTGGTTTGGGCCTTATAGCATCCTTCAGTTTCATGCATAAATTCAGGTTTGAGGTTCTTATTTCATTTAGACATTTCAACTTCCACTTTGAGAGTATTGGATATGTCGTGAACAGAAAGTATTTCACCAGATTTTATCTCTGCGCCAGTAAGTATTTAAAAGTGCTTATTGATACATCCATGTGTAGATAAATAGAAGTCATCTAAATTGGAACGAAGGGAGTATATTTTTAATTCTTGGAAAGTAGTTCATAAGCATGTTAAACATCTGTTGGCTGCCATAAAATTAATTGTGTGCTATCATGCATGTTGCGATAATTTAGAAAAGATGATTCAAAGATTTGCATCAATGGTTTTTAGATCGATGTGTATTTTCCCTGCTGGTAGTACTTTTGAGAATATCCATTTTATCTATGTAGGATTTTATTTGCAAACATATAGGCAATCACAATAATGCCTGGTTTGATTATGAGCCGTTTTTTCCTTGTTAACAAAGGTTGTTCATGTTACACTTCAATGGTTTAATGATTTGTACCTTTGTTTGGTACTTTGCAGATGACTACTGCTGTCGTGTTTACAATTCAGATAAAGATGGAGCAAGCATTATATGGTTGCAATTCAGAACATAGAGTTAATATTTTTTTCTTTAGAATTCAAGATACCTTGTTTGTTCTATCCAGTTTGTTTGGTGCCGATTATTTATCACCAGTTTATTTTTGGTTGTTGATATGTGGATGATTTAGTTTAAGAAATGAATCCTTCAAAGGAAAAGTTTTATTAGTACAAATTTCAACCTTGCTTTCGCATGGTGTACTGCTAATGGTGTTGAATGAAACTTGGAAGTGAAACTTGTCATGTTACTTCCTGGTTCTTGTCATTTGTTTCGTCCAAATTGAGTAAGAGAGGAATGAATAAAAGCTTACGCTACAGTTTGACCAAGTTCTCATTGATTTGATGATTTGATTAGGAAGTTCCTTTAGACGACGTGTCTTAGAATAGCAATTGATGGTCGTGTTCCGTCAGGTGGTGTCAGAATGGGCGGTCTGGTAGATAATGTGGAGCCGGAAGGGGATTCAAATGAATTGTGGTGGCCGTTTCGGTAATGCTTGCGAAAAAATTGGCATTGCCTCACCATCAAGTTTGGCAGACATGAGTGGTGCTGGGACGCGGCACACGATTGGGACTGCGAGCATAATTCTTGATATAGAGAATAGATAATTCTTGATATAGAGAAGAGATGGTAGTTGGGACACGTCGCACAGGAAAAAATAGATCAAGTATTATTGCTGCGACCGAATAGAGTTGATATGGGACTACAAGCGTGATTCTTGATATGGAGAAGAGATGGGAGTTAGGCCATGGCACCCATGAAAAAACATAAGACACGTGTTGTGCTATGACTGAATAGACGTGCATTGCACGTGCACGTATACTAGTTGTATAATAGTACTCCCTCCGATCCATATTAATGGACTCAACATTGTCTAGATACGGATGCATCTAGTCTAAACACTTAACTAGATACATCCGTATCTAGATAAAGTTGAGCCCATTAATATGGATCGGAGGTAGTAATAGAATTGACGGGGTTGTCATAAATCTTCATATCCAACGTGTCAAGGAACATATGCTACAAAAATGTTTTACGAAGCTCAACTTGTCATTTCCGAGCACAGCCTTTGATCGATATTGGATCTATCGAGAATGAACGATCTTTTCCGAGTACTTGCATCTAATGTGCAATCTCTAGTTCTCAGCAGTTCTGTAGAAATACAACCTTCTTCTTTTCCTAGATACATGTATGGAATGCTATTTTGTGTTATGTGATTTTTTAGCCTATCAGGACAGGAATAGAGCAAGTAATAAAATCTAGGGATGGCCCAAGCATCAAGCTGACGGAATTTTATGGCTGTATATGCCGGGTAATAAAGTAACTTGTACAAACCAGTACTCCAGTAGTATCTAGTAGGGATTAGTAATTCTTACACAAGCATCAGAGCATCTGACCAACAAAAGTAAAACCTCTAATAATAATAAAAAGGAAAACCTCATAAGAGATCACAAGAAACTATAATCGAATTGGCCCGTTTCATATTTAATAAGTTCCCCAACAACAAAAATGCTGCTCACAAATGCACAGAGCAAGCAAAACATAATAGTATTACAAAAAGGCAAGATAACATAGCCGAAGCATTACAAACATGTCTAAAAAATTAGGAATAAGCTGGAGTAACTGTGCTAACCCATGTGTAAACTGCCATGTTTCCATTTTTCATTTTGATATTATTTGTGTTGTGTTTCTAAGGGATAACTATCACCAGAATCTGGTGAAATTTGCAGTGAGAAGGAATGGGCACGTCTAGTCAATCTTAACAGATGAGAAGAGGTAATGGATGAAGTAGAATGAGAGCAAGAAGCCAATGGCACCGGTAGACAACATGATGGCAAGAGCCATGATCAGGGAGTAGCCAAGGTAGAGCGTCGCTGAGACTGGCCCGCTCAGGCTCCTAAGGTCAAACACCAGGTAGTTGATAGAGTATAGGAAGACGTAGAAAGCAACGGAGCCTGAAGCAAAGAAGGCTTTCCACCACCACTTCCAGTCCTCCACACAAAGATGCATGTAGGTGAGGACCAGAGAAACCTCACCACAGACTATGACCAACAGGAAAAGGACAATGAACAGGAAGCCAAAGACATAGTAGAACCTCCCCAACCAGATGCTAGAAAGGATGAAGAAGAGCTCAATGAAAAGGGTGCCAAAAGGCAATGTTCCCGCACCAAGCACAAGCAGCCATGAAGGGAACTTGCGCTCAGGGATCTCTCGTGGAATTTGGTTGGTACGGACAGGGAATTCTATGCTTGCAGCACGTGTACCTAGCAAGCCTCCAATAAGAGTGAGTGGAACGGAGATGCAGAACCACAGGGCCAAGAGGGTGAAGAAGAGTGAAATGGGTATAGCTCCAGTGCTCTTCTTACCCCACAGGATGGAGTTCAGCACTGTCAAGATGATAAAAACGAGGCCAGGGAAGAAGCAGGAGGTCAGCCAAGCAACAGATTTCCACCCTTCTGTAGATTGTTTGATAGTCCTCCAGACACGGACACCAACATATCCAGCAATAATTCCAAGGAAGAGGTAGAGAATGATCATTCCGGTCAGGAGCATTCCCCTAGAAGCAGGTGAGAGGAAACCCAGAGCAGCAAACACAATTGTAACAACTGCCATACCGGTGATCTGGATACCGTCAGCGACCATGACACACAACAGCTTTGAGCAGCAGGGCTCTCTGAAGACATCACCAACAACAAGCTTCCATCCTGAGAGCTCCTCGTTCATCTGAGCTTGTGCTTCTTTGTCCATCTCCTCATAACGGGTCAGATCCCTACGGACAGTCCTCAAGAATATGACGAACACAATACCGGCCAAGAAGAAGACGACCATCATCGAGTTCATGATTGAGAACCAGTGCACCTTGGCACCATCCATCTTCAGGTATGCATCCCACCTTGATGGCCACTTGATGTTGCTCTTGACATATTCAACCTCATAGGTAAATGTAATCCTCTCATTTTCACGGATCACCTGAGACTTCTCAAGCTCCAGCGGGCAGCTAACAGAGTCAACCTTTTCATACATCTTGAGCTTGGCCATCGCTGCAGGATCACGCCTCACACTGCAAGGAACAACCTCAAAACCAACAATCTGGAAGCCACTCTTGCGGTCAGACTCGACCATCGCAACACCATCCTCACTTGTGACCACAACATCACCTTGCGCCTGGTACATATGGACCAAAACCCTGAACTTGAGATGGTTAATGACATAGTCCTCGCTGCTCCCCATCGGGTTGTACCCAACCGGGTACCCAGTCCACTGGATCGTCATCCCATTCTGCTCGGTGAACCTCATGACGGGCAGATTGTCGAGGATCATGTTGACCTGGTACAGGTTCCGCGCCCGGTTCTTCATCAGCTCGGCCTGCTCCTTGGTGAGCGGGTCGGTGGTGCAAAGGTACACCGACTCATTCACGTTGACGCGGAAGCGGTACGGCGAGTTGTCGATCTGGTCACCCATGAGAACCTCCCCGAGGTTCTCGGCACTCTTCTTGACACCTTCTGGCGGCTTGCAGTAGGGAAGGCTGTAGTAGCTGAAGGGCAGCTCGGTCTCGATGGACGTGAGCGAGTTGACCTTGGCCGCGATCGCTTCGCCGGGCTCGTAGGTGTGCATGAAGGTACCGGGGAGGTAGAAGGCGTCAACAGCGGGGTGCAGGCTGAGGAGGAGGACGAGCAGGGAAGCCGAGATCCACCGGGACGCCGGCATCTTAGAGATCATTGCGGCGATCGATCAGTCAAGAACTCCACCTGGAAGCAAAATGTACACAAGGAATACGGATCAATTCATTTCGCAGAATCGCCACTTTTTTTCTTCAGTTGATAATAATTACGAGGACATAGGTAGCAACATGCACACAGAATTAAATACGGAAATCATGTGCATCAAACACAGTGGTCCTTTACCCAATCACAAACATGCACGCACGAAATCAAAACAGATGATCGATGAGTCCGAAAAAAAAACCAATAAACTTCAGACAACACGAAGCAAAAACCCAATAAACTTAAGACACACGAAGCTACAGAGTTTTTACAGCATCGCATACAGGAATCAGACAATACGCGAAACGACTAATTATCTGTAAAGCATATATCGGCAAATCCTCTGAAACGCCGAACAGTAACCACCGTGAATAACGAACCTGATCTACCGATTGATCCCCGAAATCGACAACAATAATAACCAACAACGGGAAGGACGAACTATAACGAAACGACACGAACCCTCTTGTAAATTATAATCCAACGCAGCCCCTTAGGAACGGGACGACGACAGCAACAACTGCTGATGATCCAGATCCGCCCACGCCACGCCCACAGACAGACGACACAGAGAAGAAGGGAAATGGGGGAGCGGGGGGAGAAGAGAAGATAAGCGGGCAGGGGCTCTTACCTCGGACTCAGATCTGGATCACGCGGCGGGATGAGGCGAGGACAAGGAGGCGGCGACCTGGGCGAGGTCAAAACATGGATGCGCGCTCCACACCCCGAGGCCACCTCTCTCCGACCTCGATCGAGATCGAGGAGGCGAAGATAGAAGAATCCGGCAAGTAAACGCTCGGCCGGCAAAATCGAGGAGGAGGCCGAGACGCGGCACGAGCCCGCCAATCTTTATACTCCCTCCCGCGCCATTTGTTTTCTTCTCCGCTGCACGCTTGAATTTGGTGGAATTGCAGTGAATTTAGAAATTTTCGTGGGGAACTTTTAAGAATTTTTGTTAGGCCAGTTTGGTGTGGCTCCAGGCAGGGTGGGGACCGCTGGGGTTGGTGGTGGGGCCCTGACGAGGCTTCGCGCCACGTGTGGCAGTTTGGTCCCTCGTTCGACCTGGGTGGGTTCGGTAGGGTGGCGTGGCGGGGAGCCTAACCGGGAGAGTGACATGTGGGCCATGCCAACTGCCAAGGGCCAGAACGGGTCTCTGTGCAGTTGTACGACTACTGCCTCGTATCGTATTGGAGGATCTCCTCCAGTTTCAGATCTGAACCGTCGGTGGAGTTGGTACGGCTCTGACTCCATCCGATTTTACTTGCGCGGTGGAATAGCTACGCCGGTAGAAATTTGAACACACATGGCGACAAGAAATTCAGATCAAAGGAGTAGTAATGAAGCAACGTAGGAAACTAGGCATTTGAACACGATACATAGAACCTGTTTTAAAAAAAACATTTTCTAAGTGTTTACACTATCAAAAAAAAATGTTGCGTGCGTACATCTGCATGTTCTACGTGTGCCTAGAAAGTTTCACGGAGAAACGACATTTTATTTGAGTTGTGTAAAAAAGACATAAATATGTCTCATTATGTATGTTTTTAGCACCGAAAATTTCTGCTTTTTGCGGGGCAAAGTGAAATAAATTTGAACATGAAACCCATGTCTCGCGCACATGTTTTTGTGATATGTATGCATGGAATTTTGTTTCTGAATTTTTTGACATCTTAAAATGGGTTTAATGCATTTTCAAAAAGTGGGTTCATACGAACCCGTGTTCAACATATTCACGCTCAGCAACGTAACATGAAGATGCAATAGCCTGAAGCTCTGAAGGAAGCGGGGGAGAGTCGGAGTGCGTCAGGCCCCATGTAGCTCTTTATTTTGAAATTTTGAAAAGGTTTTCAAAAAAATCTGAAAAATAATTATACATATAGCCAATGATGTATCCTACAGTTGTGAAAATCTCAACCCGAAATACGGTGTATTATACTCTAAATAAAAATGGCAAGATTGTAGATCAGGGTGTGTGAACAGTGCAACTCCAAAACTTGTTAGAATTTTTATTTTTTTTGTGTTGCCCAGAATATAAAGAATTCCGTATGGAAATTCTACACAAGTTTACGATACAGTATTGGCTACATCCAGATTCATCTTTATAATTTCTGAAAATTTAAAATAATCTTTTCAAGAATTTCAAAATAAAGGGCTTTAGGTAGGATGAGCTCCAATTCGACTTTTCGGAGGTAGTTGCCGGTACATGCCACTCCATTGTAGCGCATCTGGTGTTTTACACTCCACGGTCGCATTGACACGTTTTCGGTGCGACGTCGAGTGTCAGATCCTATATTTGGCTGCGACATGGTACTCGGATACTTGCATCAAGTTTCTTTTCTCATTTTCCCTGAGAGATCAATCATGTGCGAATTGACGTCTAAACAAGGCAGACAACCACGGAGAGAAACGTCCTAAAAATGTGGTAGGAGTACATAGAGCTCAGATCTGAGGCGTTTCCACTGTACAGCTACGCAAAGGCGATCTCCAACCTGCCGTTGTGCTGCCCGCTTGGCCACCACACTCCCTTTCTCAGCCAAAAAACAAAGCCTCACCCGTCACACCATCTCACTACTCCGCACTACCAGATCAGCTACCCGATCAGCATTTCTTAGCGAACAATCATGCGCGATGTCCGGTGGAAAAAAGGGGTTTGGTTGGTGTGAAGAAGCCGCGACGTCAACCGACGAGCGAACCGACGAAAGAAAACGAAGTTTCTATTTTATCAAGAGAGAGGAGGGTGAGCTGCGTTGCATGAGCACGAAAAGGGACACGTTAACTTCAGGAAGAAAAGGGGCATGTTCCTTTGAGGGTACACTACCTACTCACACTCCTCACAACGACGACCCATGATTGTGTATGGAAGGCAACGAACATGCACATGCCAGTTTTTTTTGCCATGTAGTAGGATCTTACTAGCCATCAACTTTCCTCTAATATTTTCTGGTTCTGCAGGGAAAGTGTAACTCAAGTACGAAAACAGAAAATGGAGCCCGGACTATATGGTGTGCGTTTTTTCAAAAAATCGAAATCGACATTTTTAGTTTTCAATAATCGAGAAAAAAAATCAGATGTTGATATTGTCGACATCTACAATCGTACAAATTTTCAACTCCCAATCGTTATATTTTAGACTGCACAAAAAATACAAACGGGTGGATGTGGGTGGTTAAATTGTTCTCAATTTCGCGATTCCAAAAATACACTCTCAACTCACTCTCGAAACAGGATTGCGCCCCGCTATATTAATATAGCAACCACCCGATACAAGCTTGATACCACCGCTGGGGCGAACAGCACAAACAAGCTCAAGAGAAAACCAAAAGAAATACAAGAGAAACTAATGCCAACAGCGTCAGATCGACGAAAGCGGAGATGACCCGCAACCGTTGCGCCACCCTACGGGAGAATTCCCACCACACTCCTATGTCGCCGAATTGCCATGTACCAACCAACACCTTTCAAGAAGGAGGGCGACGACAACGACGCTGCTGCCCGGACTGATCCTAGGATTTCTCCCGGTACAAGGAGGAGAGTGGGGAAGGGGTACACCCGACGCCCTTCAAGAAGGACGGTGACGCCTGGAGGCGTCACCGCGTCGGCGCCGTCAAGAGTCGACAGGGATTTCTCCCGACCCCGGCAATCCACACCCAAACAAACCGTCGGCTCCACCAAGCTCAACGCCCACGAACATGCGCCAATAGTCTTGAAGTCATCCACGACGTCTCACTATGGCAAACGTTGTGAGACCGGCCAGATCGAGAAGAACGAGTTGTAGATAAGGGACGTCAACACTGCAACCTCATGGGAGGGAACAACCTCCACCGCCGTAGGCAGTAGCAGAACGGACACAGCAGGAGCACACCAGGCCAACCTGCCCAGTCGGGCCCAAATCAGCCCGTGAAGCTCTGCAGCAGAGCGGCGCCGTAATCACCATCCCCATCCCAAGCAGCAGCGTTGTCACCCCCCGCCATCCCCTGCGTCGGAATGCCGCCAGCCATGCTGCACTGCTGCCATGGAGAACCCTCCCAAGCCGAGCTCCTGCAAACGGTGAAAACACGAAACCGCCGCCGCTGGCCCCGCAACGACGTTGCACGAGCAACGCCTGGCGGCGGCGAGAGGGGAAGAGGGTGGTCAGAGCTTGGAGAGACGGGAGGGCAGGGGCCGCCCCGGTCGCCTCGCTTGGGGAGGTGAGGCGGGGGGTACAGGGGTTCTTTTTCGTCAACGCTCCTTCATGGTTTTCATACACTCTCTCAACTCAAGTACAAGTATATAACTTCATTTCAGATTCTCGAAAAAAAATATGCAAGTGTTTACATGTAGAAGACTGATGAACGTTGTGAGATTATAGCTGCACACATAGACGTCAGGTTTCTGGTGCATTTAGTTTGGTCTGATGGTTGTGACTGAGAGGAACAGCGCAACGTCAAGGGGGACAAAGCTGCGCAGCAACACAGACAGCGACGAATGCGGAATGCGACGTCCTTCCAGACTTTAATACGTTTTGTTAACATGGCTGGTCAGTGGTTCCTGAATGAAGCAAAGCACCTTCCAAACGAAATGAAGTCTCAGCTGCCGTAGGTACGAGAAAGTGGCGAAGAGTGATGAGTGCCCAACGAGGGAACGCCTGAGGTTGCCAACAAACTGGAGCTCTCTACCTTTGTTGGGAACTTGGGATATATGATTCCTGGTGCGTGCGAAATCTGGTTCTGAGCCACCAATACATGCATGTTCATTCATTTCATAATGCAAATGACATGAAGAGTTTTGCACCGTTTCACTTCCACAGGTAATCACAGATAGTTTACTACTACTCCCTCGATCCGTTAAAATTGTCGTGAAGAAAAAACACCGAGTACATACAAATCACAGTACAAGCTGCGACAGATTTTTAGAATCAGAGGGAGTATTAGATTATCAGCAGCAAGCAACAAAGACTGAACTCAAGCACAAACATAAATACGGCAATACTTGCACCTCTGGTTTCCTTGATTTAACTAAATTTGAGTGGCTCATGTTTTCAGGACTACCTTTTCAACATTATCCAACAGCCAAAAAGAGGGGGGGGGACAATATGATCATGGAGCCGTCAAAATTATGGTGCGGTATGGCCAAGGCATCAAGTAAAGTTCACTTACAAAATATGGAACTGTTTCTTGCAATTTTCAGAATCGACTTCAACGAAGCAAACCTAATGAAAGCTGGACTCACTAGAAATGCATGTGAAAATAGATACCACATGGAGCTGTTAGTCGAATACCTAAAACAGTACATATGAATTACCGTGCCTAACTACAAAAAACTGAATTATATAATGTACAGAACCTTGGGCAAATATGTAAGTGAGAAAAGCACATACTAGCATCAATGAGAAACACAAGTTTGGACAGATCGATTACACTGCAAAGATAAAATAACTATCGCATTGCAAACCTATCTTACAAAAAGAATGAAACCAACAGTTGCAGAAGGTTCTATAATATGGCAAAAATCACGACTTTGGTAGAGCATTTTCATCAACAAGCATTGCAGCATAAATAAGCAAATATGTCACAGGCTTAAAATCACATCTACTAGAACATACCAGATGCATTGTGGTACAATAGTCTCAAGACTCAGTAATATGTTACATTAAGAATGGCACAACTGTGTACATGGCTTTCCAGTGTCATGATCAAAGCATTGTGCGTACAATCCTTCGAGGTTGGCAAGATAAGGCCTTCAATCAATCTTGACTGATGAGAAAAGGTAGTGAACGAAAGAGAATGATGTCAGGAACCCAACAGTCCCAGTAGCTAGCATGATGGCAAGCGAGACAATGAAAGCATATCCAATATATAGTGTAGCAGAAACTGGCCCACTCAGACTTCTGAGATCAAACACCAAGTAGTTGATGGAGTAGAGGAACACATAAAATGCTACTGCTCCAGAGGCAAAGAAAGCTTTCCACCACCACCTCCAGTCTTCAGCACAGAGATGCATGTAGGTAAGAACAACAGATACCTCAGCACATACCACAACCAGCAAAAGGAGCACAACAAGTAGGAACCCGAACACATAATAGAACCTTCCGAGCCAGATACTTGAAAGAATGAAGAAGAGCTCAATGAAGAGTGTTCCGAAAGGTAGAGTTCCAGCACCAAATATGAGGAGCCATGAGTAATTCTTAGTAGGGATTTCTCTTGGTATTTGGTTGGTTCGAACAGGGAACTCAATTGGCTCAGCCCTTGTTCCAAGGAAACCACCTAGAAGGGTAAGTGGCACAGAGATACAGAACCACAAGGACAGAAGTGTGAAGAAAAGTGAGATGGGAAGGGCTCCAGTACTATTTCTTGACCACAGCATGAAGTTTAATACAGTTAGGACAATGAAGACAATGCCAGGGAAGAAACATGCAGTTGACCACGAGACAGACCTCCATCCCTCAGAGGTTCCTTTTACAGTCCTCCAGAGCCTGACAGCAGCATATCCAGCCAAAATTCCAAGTAACATATAAAGGAATATCATCCCTGTCAACAGCATCCCCCTAGAGGCAGGAGACATGAATCCAAAGGTAGCAAAGAAAATGGTGACAACTGCCATACCCAGAATTTGAACCCCATCGCCAATCATGACACAGAAAAGTTTTGATGAGGTTGGCTCTCTGAAGACATCTCCAACGACTAGTTTCCACCCAGAGAGTTCCTCATTCATCTGAGCTTGGGCCTCCTTATCCAGCTCCTCATATCTAGTCAAGTCCCTCCTCACTGTCCGCAATAAGATGACAAAAACAATTCCAGCCAAGAACAGTATCACCATCAATGAGTTCATAATCGAGAACCAGTGAATTTTCGCACCATCCATCTTCAGGTATGCATCCCACCGTGATGGCCATCTGATGTCACTGTTTACAAATTCAACGTCATACGTAAAAGTAATCTGCTCCTTCTCCCTGATCATTTGAGATTTCTCCAACTCCATAGGACAGCTCACAGCATCAACCTTTTCATACATCGTAAGCTTCGACATGGCTTCAGGATCACGCTTCACACTGCATGGGACTACCTCAAATCCCACTATCTCGAATCCAGACTTGGCATCTGTGTCAGGGTCAGAGATCACTTCCATTCCTTCCCCAGTTCCAACTACCCTCACTTTACTTCCTTCATACTTATGGACCAAGACCTTAAATTTCAGGTGATTAATGATGTATACATCAGAGCCACCTTCTGGCGTATAACCAACTGGATAGCCTGTCCACTGAATGGTCATTCCATTCTGTTCTGTAAACCTCCTCACAGGAAGATTGTCAAGAATCATGTTTACCTGGTAGAGGTCCCTGCTTCGCTGCTTGAGGAGCTTCACATCAACCTCATCAAGTGGGCTCGTGGTACACAGATAGAGCGATTCATTGACATTAACACGGAAACGGTAAGGGGAATTATCAATCTGGTCACCCATAAGGAGCTCCCCCAGATTTTCAGCACTCTTCTTTATCCCACCTGGAGGACGGCAGTAGGGGAGGCTGTAGTAGCTGAATGGCAGCTCTGTCTCAATGGATGTGAGCGAATTCACCTTTGCCCATATCTCCTCGCCTTGCCGGTATGTGTGCATGTAACTACCTGGCAAGTAGAACGCCTCACAAGCAGGAGCCATCACAAGAAACACCAGTAACAAAGCAGAGAATATCCATCCCTTGGCCATGATTACCAGTCCCAGACAACCTCTGCCTAACACCTGAAACCAAAGGAAGCACATCAACAGTCAGTTCCTCCAACTATAAGCCATGTGCCAAGCAAATGTATCAGAACCAAATATAAACCAAACATCACGATATGGCTAGTCGAGAACTTGACAATTGTCCCTAAGCAGCATAACATATGCAGATTTCACAACGAAATCAGCTAAAGTTCTGGCCGAAGGTGCTAAATGAGATAATAAAACAATTAATAGTCGTTTCCATCCATGTTCAGTTGTTCAGTGACATACCAACCAAAAGGAAAATAAAGATCCATTGGCTAATTGCTGCCAGGGAGAATAAAATAAGACGCGCATGCACCAGATGCTCGCCAAGACCACTTTCGTGAACTAGAAAAAAAGGCATCCATCATTGTAACAGCGCATCTCGCATTGGCGCAACCAGGCATGCGGCAGATGTCCTGTTTGTGACTAAGTAAGTACGACCTAAATCAGTCAATTGGGTTCTAAAACACTAAATCACAGCAATTATAAATCTGGAAAAGTAGCACAGGAATTGCTTCAGGTATCGCTCAAACATTTGCTCAGTGCGAACCTAGGAACCAAAATCAGTTACGAACCGCGGTACCGGAGCGTCTCAGGCGAACAGATCTACGCCGCCGCCAAGCGAATGGGTAAAACAGGAGCAGCGTAACCACGAATCCACGCGAGCTAAGGCCGACCCAGATCTAGAAGAATCAAGCGACGGCGCGCATACTGGAACGCGAATGAGATGGGCAGGAGGAGTGGATCGATCCGAACCTGGCACCGGAGATGAGAGCGACGCTCGTCGGCGTGAGCGGCACACAGCTAGCAGCAGCGAACCAACCAACTGCTCAGTCTAGACATTTCCCTTCCCCGAACTAATGGTGATACCGCCATCTGATGGGCCCATTTGGGCTTTCATTGCTAGGTTACGTGAGGGATAGGTTGGGCTGTGCTTTGCCTTCTTAGTGGAAGATGGGCCGAGGCCCGTGGGGAGTTTACGCTTATGGGCGTGGGTTCAGCTGATCACGTTCCGTCTTCGCCGCCGTAGCCACCGGCCACCGCCAGCCCGCCACTTTCTCTCACCGTGACGGCTCCACCTCCGTGGCGCCGCAGGCCGCCAGAGCTGTAATATACAGAGCGCACGGAACTTAGTCCGGTAGCGACTGCCCCGTGCGACTTGCGGCTTGGGCTGGGGTTTGAAGGCATCGGCCGTCGCCGGCTCCGGCGTGCTGCGGGCACGGGACGCCGCTTCCAAGGGGCCTCGGGATCAAGGTGTTAGTTCGCGTTGTGGACCTTTACATGGACACCAGGAACACGAGTTCTGAAGATAGGTTTGCAGTTCTGAGGAGCATTGGGGATGAGTACATATATGAGGAAGAGCTCCGCCTCCTGCTGAAAACGAAGCCTGCTCCCATTTGCTACCTTTGGTTTGAGCCATCCCCTATGATGGACATAGAGCAGGTAAAGCAATGGGAAAAACTGCTGTAGCATTTTTTTCTTCGAGTGCTTGTTACTGAACCTTAAGAGTATCTACGAAGGATGATACGAGATTCAGTTTTCATGCTAAGTTTCAAGTACCGCTCAGTTTACTGGGAAAGCATTTTGAACAGATGTTATAGGTTTACGGGTTGATGCAAATGCACTATATATGATTTTTATGATGCACCTCTCATCTTAGGCACTGCTCAAGACGCCGTTTTGCTTTATGTTTCTGTGTAGTAACAATTGCTCATGTCCAGTTTGTTCTAACCCGTAACATAGTATCTGCAAACTAATTGCTTGCATGGGCCTCTTCTCATCTTGCAGGGGATTATGAAGACAATCTTTGTCAATAAGATGGTCAAAGCTGGTTTCATAGTCAAAATATTGATGGCAGACTGGTTTCTGCAGCGGCACTATAATATTGGAACTGACCTGAAGAAAATTCGGACCATTGGCTACTACAATATTGAGATGTGGAAAGCAGCTGGTATAAAAAAAATTAAATCGCTGGGCACTAGCACCCAGGATTTTTGATATAGTAGAAACCCACCCGCGTGAGAATTCCCGAAAACTCCCCCCGATGGGAATCGAACTCGGGTCTCTAGGTTTGCCACTGCGCCCCCAGACCATTGGGCCATTGCCCCATCCTCAAAAGCAGCTGGTATGGACCTTGATAGAGTAGAGCTTGTATGGTTATCAGACGAATTGAATCACCATTCGGTCGATTACTGGCCACTTGCGGTGGAAGTTTCAAGAAAATACACCATGAACATAATGGCAAGGTGTCTCATTGTTTACATTATTCATTGTTTAACGTGTATTGCAGTTGTGAAACTTTGAACTTGTTCATGGAATTTTCAGATCATTCATCCCTCTTGTAACAAACTATTGTCTACTGTGCAGGTTTTGTTGGAACAAGGCACCATATGGGCCACAAAGGCTGCCTGCTGCTGAGATATTTTACCCTTGCATGCAGATCGCTGCTATATTATGCCAGAAGGTTGATTTATTTCATAATGGATGTATCGTACTCCCTCCTATCGGAAATGGTTGGCACAGATTTGTCAAAATATGGATGTATCACATACTAAAATATCTCTAGATACATCCGTATGTAGACAAATTTGTGTCAATCATTTCCAATAGAAGGGAGTATCTTTTTAACATAGAACATCGCTACTTTTGTTTTGTTTTTGTTTGTGAGGAGAAACAAGTGCCCAACTTGTGCCTACTTTAACATTAGAGATGTTAAAGGTATCAATTAGTATGGTTGTATGTTTAATAAAATTAGTGAGCACAACACAAACACTATACTTTATGACCTTATTAAGTCCCTAAAAAAGTTTAATGTCTTATGTATGTGTAGCTAGGATCTGGGGAAACGGATCATATGGTATGTTTTGTTTTATTTCTCTGAAGTGAATCTAAACTAATTTACTAGCAAACCATGCAGGACTGAGATTTCACGGGATATGTCACTGTAAGCCAGTTATTTGATTGAAGCACCCTTTCTTCTTCCATGTTCTACTGTTGACCATGCATTTTCCTTTCGCACAATCCTTTGAGCTTACCATGTTCTACTGTAGAATGCAATTTTCCCTTCTGCATATCTGCAACCAGTTTCGTGATCACTGTATCCCCATGTAGAGGAATTGTTCATAATGGACAAAAAAAAATAGTTTGACAAACGACTTATGAGCAGCCTGTTTAGGAGTATATTTCTTCAGCGTCACTAGGAGATCAAAATACTTTCTTTTTGTAGTTGCAGGCAGACATATGGCTCTTTAGCATGGATCATCGAGACATTACCTTGCTAGCCAGAGATTACTGTGAAGATATAAGTAGGGAGACCAAACCAGCTATTATGCTGCACAGTATCCTGATTGAGACATTCTTTTTTTAATGTTTTTTTTGTGTGTCATCCAGTTTGTTGCTTGACTTTTTGGAGCTTGGACCCTGATATTCTATGCAATATATCCTTAGCTTGAAGCACAGATATGCTACCTAGTTTCCTAGAAGACCCTGAATTTCAGGACTAGAGAGATCTAGGACGGACTATCTTCATGCACGATGAGGAGGTATCCAGTGTTGTCATCTTGTATGGCATATAGTTGTCCTTTAGTGCTAACTCTGGTTATATCATACTGTATGTACGTTTTGCATTTCAACATAAATTTGCATAACTGTTTCAGTTCAAGAGTTCTGGAGGTGCAACTATTCCAAGCTCCTTGCAACTAATTCGTTATTATTTAGTTAAAATGTAATCATGCAATAAACTTATACAATCTTGGCAAGGTGAACAATAATCCGATTTTATTTTTTTCTCCCACGTCTGTCCGAGAGTGTATGAGTTTTTGCTGTCAAGTTGCACCGTACTTCCTCTCTCACCTTCTAGAAAAAGCTACTGCTATAAGAGGTTGTATGATGCAATTGCCATCTTTAAATTAAAAGAAGTCTGAATATTCTTGTACAGTATAAGAGCTTAATGTAAAATTGCGTTATTTTGCTCCATTTGTTGAGTCCTTTTAAATATGATCCAGTAGTTCGACATTAAAACTTCCTTGGTGCTTCTGTTTCATTTTGCCCATGGGCGGAGCTACTTCGGGACATGGGTGTGTACTACTGTCACATGTACACCCATTAATTCTAAAAAAAACTTGAATACCTTTGTATAGTTCACATATCCTGAACAATATACATCAAATGAACTAGAATTCTAAGTAAAACAACGATCTTAGGAGATCTGTACACCCATTGTTTGCATGTTGGCTCCGCCAATGATTTTGCCAGTGTAACTTCGTAGAATCATAGGTATATATGCTATATTTTTTGGTGGGCAATCTGGTTTGTGTTTTCGGGACAATATATAGCTCTCATGTTCACTGTTTGCTATGAAAGACCGAAAGAGTTTGTAAAATGTTCTTCTCATTATTGCAGGATGATTTAAATGGAAAAATAGAGCGGGCTTTCTGCCCTCCAAAAGTAGCAACTTGTAACACTTGTTTGGACTACATCAAATATGTTATCTTCCCTTGGTTTGGAAAGTTGGAGGTAGTTCAAGCGAATGCTGATAACAAGGTCCCTTTTTAGTGTGGGAGATCGACTTTCTAATTCACCAGTATATATACGTAATGTGTGTGTGGGTGTATAACTGTGTATACAGTTATGAATACTTATATGTACCATCACTGTAACTCTACATTAAATAGCCAGTCAGCACAGCTTACTTTGGTTCCAGGCAACCAAAGATTTTTGTTGCCAACAAATCTACCATGCTCAAAGTATAATGCTATAAATCAGTATTATGTTCCAGCATTCCTGAGGACTATTATCTTATACAGGACATATGTAGGCATGGAACAATGGTTTGGGAAGCTGGCCGTAGTTCATAACGGAGGGAATGGTAGTAGCAAGTAATGTTCTTTCACTCATGAACCAATAAATATCTACTTATAACTATTTGTTGTGAAAGGTTGATTCTGTAAAATTCATCAATAGGGTGCACAAAGTTGCATATACCCTATCAATACTAGCACATTCTACATTCAATAGCCAGTCAGCACAATCATAATTAGGTTCTGCCAGTTCACCAAAGAATTGAGTGCTGGTAATCTAGTATTATTTAATATAAATGCTGTGAATCAATATTGAATTCCATCATTTGTGAGAACTGTTACTTTATACAGGACATACACAAACATGGAAGAACTTGTTGTCGATTATGAAAGTGGCACTCTTAATTCAGCTGAGGTTAAAGAGACTTTTGAGAAGGCAATGAACAAAATATTGCAGGTAACTGTTACTTCTTCAAAAAATTGTACCTAAACCGTACCCAATCATGTGGATAACATGTGCCATCATCACCTGCTAATATTCAGGTTATACAATTTTTTTTATTTAAACACAAATTGACCTCTTAGTTGGGACTGAAGGTGTGGGACCAGGTCTACATGTCAATGAGACAGCTAGTGGGGAATGCAATTTTTTGTTGAACTTGTTTTAGGCAAACAAAGTTACACAATGAACAACCATGTGGCTCTGCCATTGAGTTTTATAGTTATATCGGTGTGACAACTACTACAGGATTAATGATGAATGGACCGGGTAAGAACCCGAAAAATGATTCGATGAATGCTTGGTTGTTTGCAGATATTTGAGAGCTATTTTTGCTATATATAGAATCTATTATTGATAGTCTAATCTTTCATGTGTTAGTAATGCGGAATTTAAGTTCAGTTCTTGTATTCTGGAAGGCGGGGAGTAAAATGGTCAAATATTCTAGAGCTAGAAAGTTATGAGCAGGACAATTTTGTATTCTGTGAAACTGTGACATAGGTACAGCTAACCTTTTTGGCTCTTTTACTTTTTTCCTGCCCAGTAATGTGAACTGAATAATTCTTGTGCTATTATTTACATGAATAAGTACAAATTAAAGTGAAATCCACTTTGGCTCAGTATTTAAAAACACATAAATAGTTCCGAAATAAAATTTCGCAGATACATCTTCACATTCTATGTGTTCATAAAGTCGTTTCGCTGAAAACCGACATTTTTTGTGCATGTGTAAAAAAGACAAATAGTGTCTCATCAAAAGCCTTATTTTAGTACCAACTTGTCTTTTTATGCATACAACATAAAATGTCGGTTTTTCTTGAAACAACTTTGTGAGCACATAGGATGTTAATATTTACGCGCGATTTTTTTTGTAATTTTTTTGACATTTTGAAATGTGTTTAAAATGTATTTTAAATAAAACGCGCATATGCGCCTAGGAGGTAAAACGCCTTGCTCAAAATTAAAATACTTGTGGGGACCCCGGACTAGCTGTCCGAAATACCCGATTATGCTTAACACAACGATCCCGTGATCAGTCTGTCGTTGCACATAATCCGAATTGGATACCAAAGTTTACATCCATTACAATACCGAATTAAAAGTCTCACATAAATGGTCATTTAGACCAAGTCTTACATAGGTGCCTTCATGGGCCAAACCAAAATATTAGCGGAAGCTACGGCGTAGTAGACATCATATCCTAATGATGACAACCCGACAGGCAGCTGACTTGTCGAGATCCTTAGTTGGCGTAGAAGTCGCCATACTCCTGCTCGGCGTAGTGCTCCTCCTCGTAGTCTGGCTAGGTCAATAGCCAGGGACGAAACCAATATGAGTACATTTGAATGTACTCGCAAACTACCCCAACATGAGTATGCACTAGTTTTATTTTAGTTGACAACTTTTATTTATTTAAAACATCTCTATATCTTTATTGAAAAAGGTAAGAAGAGTTTTATAACTATCTTTTAAAGAAGTCACCATTTTTATCTGTTTCTCCAAAACTCCTCCTTATTCCGACCATAGCCCGTCATGGTCCACTTTCTCCAACAACCTCATACCGATCCGTTGGTATAGGTGGAAGGAACATTCTCCACTTCATTTTCTTTTTAAAACTCAAAGTCTTTCAAAAACTTGCACATGGTCAAAGTAGGGCCTCCCAACTGTCCATATCCGAGGACTCGGCTATTCGAATAGTTTTACACTCTGCAGAGTTAGCACGCTTTTCCCACATCCATTCGGCAACTCATCGTGTCCGCCACGTCTCGCCATACAGGGTGTATGCGAAGTAAGCCGCCGACCATAGCCTGTCCTTTGCTCATGCTAGTATAGGATCCTTCCCATATGACACTTCCAACACACTTAACCCAGCCCGTCGGAATCTAAGTGTGAGGACTCATAGGTTTTGTCCGGCGGTTTATGGTGGAACCTTCAATCCTCCTCCTTATCTTTTCATAGAGTTTGAGCGAGGACCCGGGTCAAGGGTAGATCAACACACTATCCCCTCATGCATGACGGAGTCATCTCCGTCGATGAGGTATCCCGTACTAATATGAGCAAATTATATGACTAAGCCCTTTCCCATATGTGGTAGATGTGGTCGCACAGGGTATCGGCTGGTTGACGTAAGTACAAGGACACACTGTGCATTTTTCATAAACATCACCATTTTCCACTTCTCCATTTCAACACCGACATCTCGGCATTTCATAATCTCACAAGTAATTTCAAAGGATTTTTGCATAAACCATATTTATTTTTCCCATCCTATAATTTGATATAACTATCTTATATTTCTACATAAGTGGCAAAATAATTTCCATATACTTTTGAAAAGGGTTTTATAAATCTTGCCTTGAGAGTAAAACAGGTTATGAAAGTAGATGCATATGTTTGTAGTGCAAGCTCAGAGAGTAGCTTGCCTTGCTCGGCAAAGTGACCTTGGTCTTGATCTTCAGATTCAACAAACTCTCCTTCCTCGATAAATCCGACAGTGTTCTCGTCTAAGTAATAAACAAACAAATACAACAATCACTAAACTACTCAAGCAATCATCTCAACATGACAATCATAAACATCACAAATAGCTACTGCACACATCAAACCATACAATTTGGTTTCAAAATAATTGAATTAAACATTATTTAATTATTTCTAAATTATGGCAGAAACTTGTTGAACATGTTTAATTCCACAACTTGAGTTCTGTTGGTCACAAAAATACAAACTAAAATTCTATGGAAAGCTACTGATGTGTAGAAGATAACACAATTTGATTTGGATCAATTGGAGTTACCAAACTCCCTACACATTTGTTTGAATCCAGAAGCTTAATAACCAAGTTTTGGCTACCATTTAAATTCTATTGTTCCAAAAATTAAATCCTTTTAGGGGTGACTAAACATGGCTAAATGTGATCTAAAAAAATTGGTCCTAAATCATTTGGGTTAACCATTTAACATATTTAATTGTTTTAGTGCAGAAGGGTGTTCTAACTTCAACTTTATACTAAACAATTTCTACTGCACAAATAATTCTACCAAAATTAGGGAAGCTAATACATGGCAGTACTAAGCTAGAAAAATTGGTTTGGAATTATTTAGACTAACAGAGTATCAGAAACAAACAAGTTTAGATTTTAAACCCTCTGTAGTATTTTTAACAATACATTTTTACTATTTATCTAAATGAATGAATCCACTTGGGTTGGATAAACAATTTCATAAGCTTTCCAGAACATTTGGATTTGATTTATTTGGATTTGTAAATCTTGAGATATTGATTTTATAAGTTGATGCCAGTACTGAAATTTCCAGAGAAAGTTAAATTCGAAATTGTGTTCTGTTTGGATAATGTTTAAAGTTCTGACATGGGGGGCCTACACGTCAGCGGCACAGGAGAAAATATCTCGCGCGCTGGAAATGTTTAAATATCTGACGTGTGGGGTCCACTTGCCAGTGGCTCAATTAAACGAAACGGTACGCGACCGTTGATCAACGATCGAACGGCTCACGGAGCCCGCGTTCATCGACGACCTAAACATGGCGTCGCCGGAGCTCCGGCGACGGCGAGGGTGGCCAGAGGGGGTACCTGGGTGGTCTAGGGACGGCGGAGAGGACGGCATTCGACGGCGGAGGTCGTGGGGAGGCTTGGGAGGCGAGTGGAGCTTGATGGGGAAGCTCCTGGCGTCGGCGACGATCTCCTTCTTCTCCGCGGCCGTGCTCCAACTCCGGCGAGATCCTACGGGGGCTCCTGGGCACGATACAGAGGGGAAAACGTCGCGGGTGAGTGTGGTGGTAATGGAGACGCGAGGGAAGGCCAGGAAGAGGAAGGGAGGGAGCAGCACGGCCTGGCCGTGTCGTCGCCTACCTCGGGTGTGGCGGGGCGCAGAGAAGAACTAAGGGCAGCAGCAGCCTCGCTGCGGAGTACCCGCCCTTCTGGCGGTGTAGGGAGAGAGTGGACTGAGGGAGAGGCTGTGGGTTTGAGGGAGGGCTCGGGGTGGCTTTTATAAGCTCGACGACGGCGCACGGGCTCGCCGTGGACACGGTGCAGGGGAGGGGTTCCAGGGCGCGATAGCTCGCCGTAGGGAGCGGCTGCAGCGTTCGAGGTGCAGAGGGCTAGCTCGGCGGCGTGGCGACGAGCTGTGCGTGCGCGAGAAACGGGACGGCCTGGGAACGTTTGGACGGTGAGCGCGTGCACTGGCACGGCCATCTCGGGCGGGTGCGGCTACTGCGTGGCGCGAAACGGCGATGGGGGTCCTCCCATGGGATGGCTGCGGCGCTGGGAGAGCGCAGAGGAGCAAGGGAGAGAGGGGGGCACGGTGTTGGGCGACTGCGGTGTCGACAACGCCGTTGCCACGGCGACGGCCATGGCGCACGGCGCCCGCGGCTGTCCCCTGGTGCTCCTCCTCTTCCCGTGCCTCTCCTTCTCGAATTCTTGGGCGCGGCAAGATCAGTGAGGTGAGAGGGAGAGATTGCAGGCGCCAATTCGAAGAACAAACTTCGAATTTGATCAAATTGCTTCGGGTTGAATCGAATTGGAGATGAACACAGTGGTGCTCACCACGTGTTCGACAAAATGTGTGCACCATTTCTTAATTTGAATTTCTGAAATTTGATTTCATATCTTGCTTCACAAATGTGTATATAGATTTGTGGTGCTGTGTTGCATTTTATTTGTCAAGTGCAACATAGCACATTTTGTGATTTGAAATTAATAAAGAAAGTAATAGAATTTAAATTTAGATTTTTAAATTAAATTTTTGAGAGGGAAAAGTTGTAGGAATAAAAATGGGAGTGTTTATATAACCACTCCACTGAATTTTGTTTGAAACCATTTTAGTTTCTCCCCTTGGAGAATTTGTGTGACATAATTCTCACTTTTATTTTTTTTCTTGCTTTACTTGTTATTTTATTTCTTTTCTTTTCTTCCTGTTTTTATTGAGAGCAAGCAACACAATTAGCAAGAAATAATTAACACAAGCAACAACATGCAACCAACACATGTGAATAATAACAAAAGTTTTTGTTGGCCCTCATTTTTGGAATAATAATACTGATTATAATTCTGGGATGTTACAATACTTGTTTTTCTTGATAATCGTTAACTACTTATTCTTATCCAAATAATACTTTATTCTTATTCTTTTAATTAATTGTCTTTTCCCCAGCCTGTTTGTGACCACTTCTGTGGCAACACCGAAGCCCAAGATCTATTTATTGCTCGTAAGGTACATTTTCCATAAACTTTAACAGTCATGTAAATTTATATTAGTTGATCACCTATATTGACTTCACCGTTGAAAATAGTATTGATATTTCAAATCAAGTGTTAATGTGAATGTACTATGTTAACAGTGAACACAACGTAAATATTTTTATAGCAGCAGTTGGTCCCAGTTTGATGCAAGTTTGGCTTCATTTGCACTTTTATCCCAACAGCACTGTAGTCACGTTGCCATAGTGGCATGATTGCCTAAATAGCACGCTGGTTCCTAAGTTTAATATTTATCTTGGTATGCTAGTGCCAACAGAACTTACAGTTACTTTGGAATTTAAAACTTTGGATCCTATTCAGGGTCCTTCACTGGGTAGTTGAAAGGGCATTCTATGTCTCTAATCCGTTTTGGAGATAATGACAACACATCCACAGGACTAATCGTGTTTCTAAGTGTCAACAGGTATTCAATCAACAACACGCCAAGTCCGAAGATGGAAGAGAGAAAGGGGCTCGAAAATTGGACCAAGAAGGAAATCTTGGCCGGCGGTAGTACCGTTGGTATCTGGCGGTAGTACCGCTCCTCCTGGAGCTGTACTACCACAGCATACTGGTACCCAGCTTCCGGCAGTAGTACCGCGGTTAGTACCGTGCCTTTCAGGCAGCGGTACTACCGCTGGAAGTACCGGCAACCTCGATTTCCTCTCTGATATCGCTACGGTACTTAGGGAGTAGCTCCCACGTACTACCGTTGGCTCACTTCGAATTAATTCAACAAAGTCAGCGGTAGTACCGGAGCGAATTTCTGGTAGTACCGTTGCCTGGCAGCAACGGTTGCGCAGCGCGCTACCGCTGCAGCTGGGAGCTGATACTACCTAGTACCGCTGTGATATCAGGGAGCGGTAGTACCGCTGGAACCAGCGGTAGTACCGCTGTGCACATTTCTGTGCATAACGGTTGGATTTTCGGGGGCCCTATAAAAGAAGTGCGTTTCGGAAGCCTCAACTTGTTGCGAGGTGCTCCGAGACATTGTTGGGAGGCTCAAACTCATTGTGGAGTTCTCCTTCCTTTGTGTACCGGCTTGGTCAACGCCTTCAAGGTGACCTCATAGTGGACGAGCCAATCCCTCGCGGGAAAAGCTCACGGAGAATAGAGTGAGCACATCCGTGCTTTTGGAGTGCCTAGGCGGCTCCACACTCCTCCAACGTAGACGTACTTCCCTTGGAAAGGAACTACGGGAATCATCTCCGTGTGTCTTCTTTACGGTTACTTCTATCCTTTACTTGTTACTTCCGCTACGTTTATATCTTGCTTGTATCACATAGGTTGCTATCATCTAGTGCACATCTAGTCAACCTTGTTATACTTGCTCAAGCCTTAATTAAAAAGAAAAAGAATAAAATTTGGTAGTCGCCTATTCACCCCCCTCCCCCCTCTAGTCGACCATATCGATCTTTCAATTGGTATCAAAGCCTCGGCTCTTATTTAAGGCCTCACCGCCTAAGAGAATATGGCCAACGGGGTTACGGAGACTTCCGTCTCCAAGGCTCATCTAGATGAGGTTGTCGGTGGTCTTGAGACAAAGATCAACGATCTTGACGTCAAGATTACCGACAAAGTCACTAGCGTGATGCTTACCGAGATGTGCAAGATGCTTGAGGAATTCTCAAGTAAGTCCCCTTCGAAGGATGATCTTCCATCCTCCCAAGACAACCTTGATAAAGATGGCACCATCTTGTCAACAGAAGTCGAAATTGCCAACGCAAAGGCAAAAGCCAATGCGGAAGCAAGGAAGGGGGAGGATGGTAAATCATCCACCTCAAGCGCTTCTCCGGGGGTGTATGCACAAGTTTCACCGGGACAAGTGTACAACCAAATTGACCACAAAGTCGATCAAGCACACATAGTCAATATGGGTCCACCTCCTAAGCTTGATCCTAAAGACTTTCCTAATTGGCAATTTTGCATGAAATCGCATATGTCTAGCTCTTGTGTTTCTTTGGTTGATATTGTAGAGAATGGCTTCCACCCTAAAGATCCCACCAACATGACATCAAGGGAGAGGGCGGATCACCAACTCAATGCTTCCGCTATGCACATGATCCAAGTGGCTGCCGGGCCAACATATCTTCCTCACATCCGGATGTGCAAGACCGCAAAGCAAGCTTGGGCCAATCTTCATACTCTATTCTTGGGCAACCAAAGCATTCAACTTTCCAAGTATGAAGCCGTGCAAGATGAAGCCGATGAGTTCATGATGAATGATGAAGAGACTCCCGAAGATCTCTATAGAAGACTCACTGCTCTTTCTGTCACATTGAATGACTTCGGATTTGAGAAGATTGGAGATGATTGTATCAAACGCAAGTTCCTCAAGGCCATCACTCCTTTCAACCAAGGCTTGGCTCAAACCATCCGTTCAAGGCCGGACTTTGCTACTCTCGACTCCAACACCGTGCTCAATGAGTTTGTGTCCATTGGAATGGTGGTCAAGAGCTCCGTTCATGCTCTTACTCGTCAAAGAGGCCTTGCCGGACAATCACCAAACCTTGCTTTGAAGTCCAAGGCCGTTGTGTATGAAGCAAGTATTGAGTATGAAGAACAAGAGGATGATCCGGATGAAACCAAGCATGCTTATCATGATCACATGGCTCTTGCCGCAAAGGCCTTTTGGGGCAACCGTACAAGAAGCTCCAACTCAAGATCTTTTGGAAAAGGAGGCAAGCCAAGAGTCGAGCGCCCGAAGAGCTGCTACAATTGTAGCAACACCAACCATTTCATTGCCGATTGCCCTTTTGAAAACAAGGAGGACCACAATGGGAAGCTAGTGAGAAAAGACAAGACCAAGACCTTCATCAACAAGAAATATGTGAAGAAGAGGGTCCCAAATGCTTTGTGTGTCCAAGATAGGAAAGTGATGGAGGAATACACTTCCGGTGATGAAGATGAAGTTGTAGGTGCGGCACATGTGGCCATAGCTACCGCTTCCTCTACACCGTCATCGCTATTTGAATCCCCCAATGAGAATGAGTCCATCCCCTAAACATGTCTCATGGCAAAAGCCACATCGGTAACCTCCTCTTCAAAACCCATTGTTGCTACACCTCCTTCCTTGTTGGATTGTGTAGAAAATGTTGAGAAGGAAGCTCAAAGTCCAAATGAGGTTGACTTGTGGCTAGCTAAGCTCAAGGGGAGAACAAATTTCATGTGAATGCTCTTGTTGAGCAACTTGATGAAACTAACCTTCTTGTAGATGAAAAGGAGGAGACCATCTTAACCTTGGAGGGTCATGCTCGTGAGTACGCTAATGAAATAGCGGACCTTTCCATTGCTCTTAAAAAGGAGCAAACTCGTAGAGGAGCTCTTGAAGAGGCTCTATCTAATTTAGAAGAATCTTATGCTATTGGTATGGCTAGAATGAGGAAGGACCATTAACATGCTCTTGCCTCTTCCAAAATTTATAAGAATGAAAATAATGAGCTAGGCATTGGCCATGCTAGACTTGAGAAGGAAAACAAGAGACTTGATGAGGAACTCAAAGCTCTCAAAAAGTCTTTTGATGAACTTCAAAAGTCTCATGATCAATCCCTAGGTCAACAAGCGCTAAAATCTATTGCTTCTTCCTCTATTGAAAATGTTGCTAGCTCTAGCATTTGTTGTGAGCATGCTAACCTTGTTGAGGAGAACTCTAGGTTGAAGGCCCAACTTGAGAAGGGCATTGTCTCATGTTTTCAAGGTGAAAAGAATCTCAATGATCTTTTGAGCAATCAAAAGGATCAAGTTGGGAAAGAAGGGCTTGGGTACTCCACCAAGTCAAAGAAGAAGAAGAATCACAAGAAGAAGAAGCCTACTCCCCCTTCCAAAATATTATCTTTGTGAAGGAGGGGGAGGTGGCTAAGATCAAGGAGACTACTATTGTGGGTGGTGAGGCCACTAGGGGCAACGCCACTCACAATGACTTTGCCGGCAAATATAACCCATCTTCTGTTCTTATGAAATCTAGAGATGGGCATGTTTATGCTAAATATGTTGGCACTTCTTATGGTGATGATTATCATTGGGCTATTTGGGTTCCAAAGACCTTGTCACTAACAAGAAAGGACCCATCCAAAAATGGGTACCTAAATCAAAGACTTGATCTCTTGTAGGGTGTGGCGTCCGGTGCGGGTCGATGGACAGTGGATAGTGGAGCATCCCAACACATGATCGGACGCATTGACTTGGTGGATGATATTGAACCTCCTTTACCTCAATATTCCTGAGTCAAAGTTGGTGACAACCGCGAGCTTAAGGTATTGGGACGAGGCAAGGTCGTTGTTGCTAGAGATGTCTCTATCAAGAATGTACTTATTGTTGAATCCCTTGGTTATAATTTGCTTTCCGTTTATCAACTTACCAAATACGGTTATGGTTGTTATTTTGATGACGAGACTGTGATCATCACCGTGAAGGGTCTCTTAAAGTGGTCTTTGTTGGGCATGTCGAGTACGGCATGTATGTGCTTGACTTTTCCAAGGAAAGCACAGCTGCTGCGACTTGCCTAATGGCCAAAGTTGATGTGGCATGGCTTTGGCATCGACGTCTAGCCCACACCAATATGAGAACCTTGCATGACCTTCAAAGCAGAGATCACATTCTTGGACTAACCGAAGTTAAGTTCTCCAAAGATCGTGTGTGTAGGTCTTGCATTCTAGGTAAACAACATGGAGAAGCTCATCCGGCCAAGACGACGTTTACCACCTCCAAGATTCTTGAGCTCATTCACTTGGACCTATTTGGTCCTCTATCTTATGATAGTCTTGGTGGCAAGAAGTATTGCTTGGTGATTGTTGATGACTACTCAAGATACACATGGGTTAATTTCTTCAAGAAGAAGAGTAAAACTCAACAAAAGTCATTGACTTCATCAACATGGCTCAACGTCAATTTCAAGAGAAGATCATGGTGATCCGGAGTGACAATGGATCCGAGTTCAAGAACTACACCGTGGAGGGATTTCTTAGTGAAGAGGGGATTGCCCATCAATATTCCACTCCCTATACCCCTCAACAAAATGGTGTTTCGGAGAGGAAGAACCAGACTCTCATGGATGCGGCTAGGACAATGATTGCGGAGTATGCTTCCCCATATAACTTTTGGGCCGAAGTTATTTCTACCGCATGCCATGCTACCAACCGGTTGTATCTCCGCAAGGGCTTGAACAAGACTCCATATGAAATTCTTCTTGGCAAGAAGCCGGACCTTTCATATTTTTGTGTCTTTGGTTGTAAGTGCTTCATTCGCAAGAAAGGTAACCGCTTGTCAAAATTTGAGCCTAGATCCATTGAAGGTATATTTGTTGGCTACTCCACAAACTATCACGGCTATAGAGTCTACAACAAGACCACCGGTCAAGTTGAAGAATCTAGTGACATGAAGTTTGATGAGGATAATGGCTCCCAAGTGGGGCAAATTGATTCTAATGATGTAGGTGATGTGCCCATGGAGCTTGCCTTGAGGAGAATGGCTATTGGGGACATTTGTCCCATTGAAGAAGACCCTCCTCAAGAAGCACCATCTTCACCACCGTCACAAGATCCTCCTCGACCTTAAGATCAAGCCACGAGTACTCCACGTCAAGAGCAAGATCACCAAGATGATGCTGCTGAAGGCCAACAACCAGAAATTCCAGTTAGCCCGTACTACCGCCGTGTTCCAGCGGTACTACCACTGCTCCTGATGTTCCAGCTTCACCAGCATTTGATGTTCAAGTTGATAGTCCAAGTACTGCACAAGACCAAGAACAAGCTCATGATCAAGGTGGTGCACATGACTCAAGTGATGAAGGAAATGATCAAGTTGTATCTCAAGAAACCTCAGAAGAGATCATGGCTAGAAGAGCAAAGAGAAGAGAAAGAAACCTTATACTCAAGGATCATACAACGGACAAGATTCTTGGTGATGTTCAAAGCAAGGTTGCCACAAGAAAGCAACTAGCAAGCTTTAGCTCCCACCATGCCTTCGTGTCCTTCATCGAGCCCAAAGAAGGTGTTTGAAGCGCTTGAAGATCATGATTGGATCAATGCCATGCATGAAGAGTTGAATAACTTCAAGTGCAACAAAGTGTGGAATTTGGTGCCAAGGCCTAAAGGGTGCAAGAACGTCATCGGCACTAAGTGGGTCTTCAAGAACAAGCAAGATTCGAACGACATCGTCATTCGAAACAAGGCAAGATTGGTGGCACAAGGGTACTCTCAAGTCGAAGGTGTTCATTTCGGTGAAACATTTGCCCCCGTTGCTCGCCTTGAATCTATTCGTCTCTTGCTTGCATATGCATCTCATCATAACTTTAAATTGCAACAAATGGATGTCAAGAGTGTCTTTCTTAATGGTCCCATTAATGAGTTAGTATATGTTAAGCAACCACCGGGGTTCGAAGATCCCAACTATCCGGACCACGTCTACAAACTTGACAAAGCGCTCTATGACCTTTAAACAAGCCCCACGTGCGTGGTATGAGCACTTACGAGAGTTCCTTGTAGACCGTGGGTTCCAAGTGGGGTTAATTGATCCTACTCTCTTCACCAAGAGGGTTGGTGGGAACTTATTCATATGCCAACTATATATGGATGGCATCATTTTTGGTTCTACTAACAATGCTTTTAATGATGAGTTTGCCAAGCTTAGACTAGCAAGTTTGAGATGTCCATGATGGGAGAGTTAGAGTATTTCCTTGGTTTTGAAATCAAGCAATATCGAGAAGGAACCTTCATCAACCAAGCAAAATATACTCAAGACATGCTCAAGAAGTTCAACATGACCGATGCCAAGCCCAAGAAAACTCCTATGTCACCAAAGGGTGATCTCTTCAACGACACCGAGGATAAAGATGTGGATCAAAAGCTTTATCGTTCTATGATTGGTTCTTTGCTTTATCTTTGTGAATCTAGACCGGATATTATGTTAGTGTGGGTAAGTGTGCAAGGTATCAAGCTGCTCCTAAGGAGAGCCATATGATGGCGGTTAAGCACATTCTTCGATATTTGCTTCATCCCCCAAACTTTGGTCTTTGGTATCCCAAGGGTTCAAGCTTCAATCTCATGGGTTACTCGGATGCTGACTATGCGGGAGAGAAGGACAGGAAGTCCACTTCCGGGGGTTGTCAATTCCTTGGCCGCTCCTTGTATGTTGGTCTTCCAAGAAGCAAAACTGTGTTGCTCTCTCCACCACCGAAACCGAGTACATCTCCGCAGCGAGCTGTTGTGCTCAATTGCTTTGGATGAGGCAAACAATGAAGGATTATGGACTCAACTTCAACAAGGTGCCTCTTCTTTGTGACAATGAGAGTTGACGTGGGGTGGCCACGGCAAATCCCAGGTCGAGTACCCCGGGTTTCGTATGAGGAGAGAAGTTGGCGCGCTGGTAGTTCCGTCGGCTGACAAGCAGGGATTTACCCAGATTCGCCCCTCATTGTGAGGTAAAGACCTACATCCTGCTTGTCTGATCTTGTATTGATGATAATGGTGATGTTACATGGTGGCCGTAATGGCGATGAGGTGAGACGTGGTCTCGCTAGGGCTATGCCTATCTGTTGTGTGCCGTCTGGATATCCGTGGGGTGCCCCTGCCTGGCTTATAAAGGGAGCCAGGTAGGGTTTACAAGAGTCCTAGTAGAGTACGACTTGGAGTCCTTACCTTGTGCTTGAAGTAATAGCTGATCCGCAGGTGGGCCTTCGTCTGGGCCGCACCAGGTATACCAAAGTGGGGGACCCGAAGGGTATGACCATGTCAGTAGCCCCCGAGTGTCTGGTCGATCGCAGAATCGGGCAGAGACTTATTGCAGCATGTCGAGTAGACGTAGTCAATGCGTCAGGTGTGTTGATGATCATGTGACGAATGTATTATCCCTGCCGAGAGTTGAACCATTTATGAGAAATCCAGTGTAGGTGTAAGAAATCCGATAATAATAAATCCGATGTAGGTGTTAGGAACCCGACTTTAAGAAAACCAATGCGGTCTATAGAGAAACCGACTTTGAGAAATCCGGTGCGGGCAGTAGAAGAACCCGACTTTGAGAAATCTTGTGCGGGTTATAGAGAACCCAACTTTAATAAATCCGTTGCGGCCTATAGAGAACCCGACTTTGACAATATTGATGCGAGCTATAGAGAACTCGACTTTGAGAATACCGATGCGGGTCAGAAAGAACCCGACTTTGAGAATTGCGTAGCACTCGAGCCGGCGGCGAGTGCGCTCCCGATGGGAGTAAAATGAAGAATTTCTTGATTTCTCCAAGGTGTTCGTATAACCTGACAAGCTTGGATCGACTCTATTGAGGATCAATGAATTTTCTCATCAGGTGCACGACAGCGCTCCCGATGGAGTAGCCCCCGAGGCTATGTGCAACTATTTGTACTTGGGCATAGGCTCACTTTGCCTTTATTTTGTTGTTGTCGAGTATCTTGCGAGTGCTCCAGTTTTTGCGTCTACTGGCGTAGATATTTGTCGGGTGCGCAACACTCGAGCCGGCGGCGAGTGCCTCCCGAGTGTCGTGTGCGTCCGAGGCAAATTTGTTACGCCTGTGCGGCGTAGCCCCCGAGCATCGGGTGCGGCCAAGGCGAATTTTGCAACCTGTGCGGCGTAGCACCTGATAGAGTATCAGGTGCGGCCAAGCCGAATTTGTTGGATGCATCGCGCAGCTCCCGAGCGTCGGGGCGCGCAGCGTTTTGCCGGAAGGAGTCGCTGCGGCGGACGGATCGACGCGGCAGAGTTGTGCGGCGAAGTTGTGTGGCTGAGAAACTCGACGCGGTGGACCGGAGTCGACGCGACAGAGTTGTGTGGCGGAGGGAGTCGACGCGGCAGACCGGGGTCGACGCGGCGGAGTTTTGCTGCTGAGACAGTCGACGCGGCGGACCGGAGTCGACGCGGCGGAGTTTTGCTGCTGAGGCAGTCGTCGCGGTGGACTGGAGTCGTCGCGGCTGAGTTTTGCTGCTGAGGCAGTCGTCGCGGCGGACCGGAGTCGACGCGGCGGAGTTTTGCTGCTGAGGTAGTCGACGCGGCGGACCGGAGTCGTCGCGGCGGAGTTTTGGTGCTGAGGCAGTCGTCGCGGCGGACCGGAGTCGTCGCGGCGGAGTTTTGATAGAAAGGCAATGAAGAAGGACGATATGTGAGCGACCAAGTCACTGCAGTCACGAATACGGAAGTGCCTTACGAGCCAAGGCTCGTGCAACTCTGGCCAACATCGTACAACACCTCGGACGTCCTCTGTTGCACGTTGCCGATGATGCCGGTCTCACCGTCCTCGTCTGTGGCGGCGAAGGCGAGGCAATTCTCGAGCATTATACCGTTTGCGTCAAGGTAGACGACATCACCCCCGTCGAACAACAGAGAACTGATGGAATCTTGACGAGGTCCATGCCGGAGAGGTTAAAGCACGTGTCGTCAGGAGGCTCTTGATTCCACCATAGGGTACTGAGTCATGTTCGGGCAATTGCATGACATTCCCGAGTCTGTCCTCCCCCAACGACTACTCAATAGGTCCTCGAAGGAAATTATTGCACTCTAGAACATCCAACATATTAACCTTCAGTTTGGCCGATCTAGGATTTTTCATTAGCGCACAA